>DWQX01000173.1:0-56618 GCA_018245475.1 Pharmacophagus antenor | reverse complement strand
GATTTATTTTGTTCAAATATCAGTGTAAGAAAATTTGCTTTTTCAAATATGAGTTTTAGTTACAGAATAAAATTTTATCCAGAACACCTATTATTTTTAAAAAGGATATACATTTTATATAGATATTATTATTTCAACATAGTTAATTAATAGTGCTAGCAGAATACTCTCATTTATAAAATTTCACAAAAATTTCTGTCGCTTTCCACACTTCCTACTTATTCAAAAAAGTTCACGGCTTTACGAATAGATGGCGTTTAATCTGAATATGTTTATTATTAGTAATTAAAACTGGGGTTATTAATATTTTGTTACAAAGATGATTTTAAACTATATAAAATACTATTATTTTTGGTAATGTAATATATGTTTGATTGTGTAGATTATTATTTTAAAGTTATATGTAAGAAATATTCAGAAATGTACAATATTATCAATCGGTTATAAAGTAAAAAAGAACATCTAATTTTTTTACAATATTACTTAATTGTATATACTTATTATGTAGCTATAATGAACAATTACCTAACAAATCAATGTTTAAAAATTAAACATAAATAATTTAAAAAATAGGTTGGGAATTCAACGTAGTAAACATTAAATTCGCATTAATTTAACGGTGAAGCCTGTGTCCATCAGTGGTACATGTGCTTATACCATTCCATACACACATTCTAGATATGATATTAATGTACAATTTTACATATTTTATACTATTAAAAATGAAGATCTCTTTTCAATTATATTATCTACATAGTTAACATTTATACTATGTAAACGTTTGGTTTTTTTTTGGCAATGACATGAGTACTTATTTGTTTGACCTAGAGTTCACCTCGGGAACTGGTTGAACCAAATTGTTTTATTCATTGTACTAAAATTAGCCGCGATGCCTGAAAAACTTGTTTTACATGACTGACAAGCAATGGCGCTCATAAAAAGTTATCGGTTAAGCTCAGGAAGCGATGTTGGCGCCATGACGAGCCAGACACTTACTTTTTGTGCAGTATCAAATAGCAGTTTGATCGATTATGCAATATTATGTTTGTGGTTCCGTATTTAAAAGTTTAATACAACTAATTTGGCTAATGTTATTATTTCGAATCATTTATTTTAAATGTGTTAATTGTATCCATTTTAATCTTCAAAGTTATTTATTTGTTAAATTCAATTCCAAAATTAATACGATTGCATCTATGTAGCTAATATCTTCTGTCTAGCAGTTCAGGGTATTACAATTTACTGGTACGTGTCTTCTAAGATCAAATTCTAGAAGTCTTATATCTCGGATTACATTTAGTTTTCTATGTTGAAGGTAAATAAATTATATAGCCCTATTAATATTTATTTTTATTATTATTTATTAGATTTAATAACATTAAAGTTTCTTTTTTATTTTAATGGTATCAACTGTTTTAATGACATTTAATACTTATAATATCAGTTTTTAATTAAACGAATTTAAATTAATGATCGATCTGTCATCATTTCTGTGTACGTGTAATTTTTATCTTTAGAGTGTTTACATCATAATGTAAAGTAAATAAAAGTGATGTCTGGTCTAGCTCAAAGGGAATAAAACTTTCTACCTACCTTTTCTTCATTTTTTATTTCTAGAAACATTTCGTTAACTATGTGTTAAATTTAATGTAAATGTTAACTTTGTACTTTGTAACCCTTTTGTTCTTTTGTTAAGGCTTTGTTAAGTAATATGGTTAAAAAGTAGGTATGGAAGTAAGCTTTATTGCTTAGGTAAGTGTTAATTATGCATTAAGACAAAGGTTAGCAATACCAATGTTTCTTTTTTTTAAATTATTTATTGTTTATACTTTTTTTCTTATTTGTAGGTACCGAGTTTTTTTATCACAAGGAGATTGTACTCCAATTTCATTAATAAAACAAATGTTTTATATAAAATATTCGTTTATTTACGAAAAGTTAAAAATAGAAATGTAATTTTAAGACAAAATTTTGTTTACATATTATAAAACACAACAAACACAGACGTAGAGAGTGGTAATAGTGATAAAACAAATATTCGTAAAAAATAAAATATTCAAATTATTGAAACTTTACCTCGGGGACATTCATTATAAGTGCCATACAAAAAATTATACATTGAATATTTTACATTGAACATTTAGGTAATTCTTGTAATTAGTTTAATTTATGTGAAGATACATTATTATTACAGATCAGTTACAAGTAAATTATTTCATAAAATCATGTTATTACATATAACGAAATCACACAAAAATTATTGACAAGAAATAACAGCACAAAGATGATATCAAGAATAAAGAAGATGTCTTCCTGGCGACTGGTGAGCAGTGTCATCTTCTGTTACGTATACTGAAGGTATACCGGAAAGAATGAAGCACTCAGGATACATTCAGTATACGTACAGAAGGCGACGCGTAATCTTCTCTTCTGTCTTCTAGAAAATTCATCGAGCAGTTGAAAAGGATTATTAGTAAGAACCCTAACAAATAATGTAACAAATAGATTATAGAAAAATGTTTCAATATATAAATTTTATATTTAGAAATAAAATCTCATATATTTTTACCTTATGAATCACCTTTAAAGCAAATCGTTATAAATGTTTGACAGAAGCTCGGGAAGATTCCCAGGATCACCATCTAAAAAATAGAGTATTCGATTTAAAACACATATCTCTCCTCAAACAAAAAAGGGTACACTGATCACATAAGGCATCCCCACCAATACTAACAGGAAAAATGTAAGACAACCATAGATAAATAAGAAAACATTCACGTAAACTTTTTTAAGCATTACACCGCCTAAACAATAGACCTCTATTGTCATCCTAAAGCAGCCAATAGCAGGTCGAGAGATGTGCAAAAAGACAGGATTGGTTTGCAAAAATTATATCTGCGAAATGTTGCACCTGTAGCGAAACAGGCAATAGCTACCTCCACAGCGAAGTAAAACGATCGCCCGCAGTGGTTTTCGTTTTTTGTGCTTGTCATAAATTTCAAAAGAGTAGACAATAAAGATAAGCAAAGAATTCGTCTGCGAAAGGAATAATAGAAAGAGAGCAGGGGTTGATTTACGGTGATGCGCTACGGCGCGCGGTAATATAAGGGCTCTTGTCGGCGGATAAAAAGCACGTGACTTACCGGTCAGCTGTTCAAGCGCGAAGTAAACATTATTGGGCGGCTGGCGCGTGTGTTCCGGCGCGGCGTCTCCGGGCGTCTGTGCGTCTGGCGTCGGGGCGCGATCCCGACCCGCCATCGATTGCCCACCGCCCTCGCGCTGGCGGCGCGCGCAAAACCACCGGACTAATCCCGATCCAAGATTTTCATTACATACGCCATGATCGTTGTTATTTGCACCCCGTAATGTTTTTCTATAGTTTGCACAGGAAGCCCTTTCTCTCCAACATACCTTAAGACGACCAAATGCACCGTTTTTCAGAATTCCTAAAAGGTTATATTATTATATAACACACATATTAGATTTCACGTTAATACATAAAATCTCAGATTATCATCATGTACATTTACATTTTTCAACGCATCTGTGCGCATACCAAAAACATCATAAATTTATTTATTTATAATTATATATAGTTTACAGCTTATATTGCAGTTAAATATTAATATTAAATTGCTTAAATAACAATATCATTACATACCAGAGGCTTTAAAGGAGATTTAATACAATAGAGCTATAAGGTAATTTGATAATATGTTTCTTAGATAGTCTTTAAGAATAACTAAGAACGAAACTAAGAACGAAAATAATCAATTTATTTGTTACGAAAATTCTTACAGACTGAAAAAAGAAATGAAGTTAAGGTTAATTTATCCATTTTAATGAAGTTTTATCACCATGTAATTTACGTAAAGGTAGTTTGTCTATCTAAAAATTATAATATTTTTATCAATTTACTTTGGTAATAGCTTTTTTATTATATGTAATTTTGTACAATAAAGAATAAATGAAGCGATTTTAAGTTCGTTTCTATTATATTAACGTATTGTATTAAAACGTAACGTATTGTAGTAAAAAGAAACTAAGTTATGAATTTAAAAGTAAAAAAGCAAATTAAACTCCCAAATTAGTTCAAACATTAATTGGGCCTATGAATTACACTAATTATTTACGCGATAAAAACTCCATAGTTTCTTTGTACATGATTTATATTCACATGAAATTAGTGTTAATTGCATTCTATCGTGTTTTATTATGGATTCAATGTTTAACTATAAATTTATTTTGTTTATTATTAAGTAATTTTTAATCATATCGATCAATAGAAAAAATTAAATTATCATTACAAAAACGCAAAGAAACCATGTATATGCGTTATAAATACCCTACTAATGTAATTTATTTATAAATTATAAGTTCACAAACATTTTTATTCAAGTTCAGAAACATGTTTATTGGGAATTGTTGTACTACTGTTTAATGCACCATTCAAGGACCAGTTTCAGCAGACTTTTATTAGTAAAACGGATCTATGCTGTTAAAAATTTTAAGTTTTTATATACACAATTTAATTATTAACAATTTTGAATTATCCTATGTAAACGGTTGATGACGTTAAATAGTTTATTTCGAATTAATTTATTTTATTATTAAAAGGTGTAATGCTTATGTATTAAACACAAAGGCATTATAAAAATATATAATGCTTATGTTATTTAATTTAACAAATTGTTCGCAGCGATGTGCCAACCGGGCACAGGTGTCGCGTCAGCAAGCTAACGTTGTTTTATTCAAGGCGGATACAGCTCAGTGTCGTTAACCGAATGCCCTGCCTGTACTTGTATTGCCATCAGGACTAAATTATATGTATTTTTTTTGATCCAATTTATTTGTTTACATTTCTATTGACTATACATTCAATGAAAACGACAATGGATCCTTTTTATTTACTTTATTAATCGCGCGTTACCAATTAATTACGGTTTTAAATACATTTAACAAAATTTATATCCAATTTCTGTTATTTGATTTTAAGAAATTCAATTTTTAAGTGGCTGCCTTATGCAGTGGTTTAACCGATTGCTTTCTAACACGAAGTTTCTTCTTCGATTCCGGATAGTTTAGATGGTAGTTTATCTAACGCGTCTGGTTAGCTCTACATATTATCAATCATACCCGCATTGCCGTGTATCAAGTGTCTACAGAGATATGAGAGCCAGAGTATTTTGGGCTAATATGCTCTACTCTACTGGGCCCGCTTACGGCTTAACACCATGTAAAATTGTCGTGCATCAGTAGATTGTCGTTAAAAAGAGATTCTCACAATTCACTCACGACGTTAAACGAAAATATTATTGGTCCTGAAATTTCAAAATCTGCGTTATTTGAAATGTTCACTCATCAATTTTTTGTTTCATATTGACTTTTTTATTGTTGTCTTAATTTAATTTTTCATTGGTATAATATGCCTCCGATTAATTCCGATCAAACATTAAATTTTTAAAAATTATCCTTTACAAATTAAAAACACACGCAGTCGTAACGCGGCATAAACTCTACGTTTTCCACGATGCCATACAATAATTTAAATGGCTTATGTAGTAAGTTGCTTCCAAGGACACTGACTTGCCAAGTGAGAAACTTACACATTAAGAATACTAGCCGTAACTTCATATGTTACAACGAAATTCTATACGAACTCTTTTATTATTTAAAGAGAAAAATGTATGTGGTACTGTTAAAAAAGTATATTCAAAATTTCCTTTTCAATACATAATATACTGCACTTGCAAATTTTATTGTACTTTTCCACTTGTCTCATTGTCACTTATCATCAGGTAAAAGCGAGGCAGTGTTAGCCCATTACCGATAAAAAAAAATCAATGCGATTTTCAAACGGTGAACTACATCGCTTTATAACAATGGCTTAAGATATAAGTGAATAAACATATTATTCTATAATATTTGAACTTCAGCAATGATGTGTATCTTTGAAGTGAGTATCAAAACAGATACCAAATAGATCAATTAATATACTAATATTTTAAGTGTGAGTTTATGTCTTTATAACAGGCGCTTGCCTGTTGGGCAAGTCCGAGCATTTATATACATATAAAAAAAACTAATACATGACGTGATCTTTTTATTATTTTATCTTTATGGTCGTGTTTGACTTTGTAGCAATTATGATTTATTAATTTTAGTGCAATATATTGCTAAAATGAGTATGCTAAACTTTCGGGCTTATATGAGAGTAGCGCCACAGCTTTATAATCTTAATAACTATACTTGATCTCGCACAAGTTTATTGTATCACAATATTAATGCAATTAGACGCCTTACCACTCGATACCAAACTCAATATTAAACTGGCTGTTTTAAAAAGTCGTCAGACAATTCAACGGACGGACGACAAAACAGCGGATGCACGAAGGTGGGGTGGATGCCACAAAAAATAGGGTGGAACTCACTACAGCCCCCGTCTTTGTATTGCAGCAAAAAAAACAGATGATTTATTTGTAAATTCGTATTTAACAAAGGATCACACATGCAATTAGGTGTAATTGTGTGCGTTGCAAACAGGAGTGTGCGTAAGAGGTAAAGTTATTGTACATATGACGTTGTAGGTCGATTTTTGTTAGGCTTATCTGTACGGATATTAATGTATGCCTATAAACACATTACGCATTTATAGGTGTGTAGAGGGTGTGCATATGCGCGTAAATGTTACGGAACATGAGTGTCAGTGTAAGTAAACCCTGGTCGAGCTGGCAGTACATTTATATTCATTCGATTCTCACGTACCACTTTAGATAATTCAGATTATAACGCAATAACATATTAGTTCGATGTTAATTTTAATCAATGGTAAAACGTTTGCTCTAAATTAATATTGGTGATGTCGTAAAAGAATTGCTCTGAGAAGCTTATCTTCGTGGGACTTGCTAAGCTCGAGGAAGTCAATGCAGCGTATGTCAATTAAAAATATTTTTATGTATTATAAATATTTCGAGAAACAATCAATTATTACCAAATATGTTGCCTTTTTTAATGCAGTGGTTAAAAATGTAGACATAAAACTAATTACATTTTTCTGTGTGAACTAAATCAATTAAAATATAAAGACAAGTTAAAAATTAACTAGGCCTTCTTTTATATACTAAACTTAGCCTTTATATACTAATAGAAATTGAAGTTGTAACGTAGGTATTTTTTTACCAACATTTATTATTCCATAAATGGTACTAACCCGGAATCACTAGCAGTTAATTTATTACAATGGTAAAAAGTATTACAATATTTTATCTTTAAATTGGACATAAATTTTAACGATTACACCTAAATTAATTGGTAATTTATGATTACAAATTAATATTTTAAACGAATTATTACATACTAAATATTAAAAACTTGAAGCTAATGAACCAGAATAACATAATTATCGCCCCGCATTTTTAGTAGATAAAGAGTAAGCAATCTATTTACCATTAATTGGTTTAAATTAGATTGATAACGGTATGTTATTTTATAATCATACTACTGTGGTATATTAGGCACAACTTAAAAAAAGAAATGCAATATAGATCGATTTTACTCTACATCGATGTAATGAAAGAAATCGCATGAAGTATTTAGATACGTATTTTCATTGCCATCGGGGATAAATTATAAGTCATAAGGATGTTAAG
The DNA here is from genome assembly GCA_018245475.1 of Pharmacophagus antenor. Classification (NCBI taxonomy): domain Eukaryota; kingdom Metazoa; phylum Arthropoda; class Insecta; order Lepidoptera; family Papilionidae; genus Pharmacophagus; species Pharmacophagus antenor. The sequence goes on along the minus strand of DWQX01000173.1, from coordinate 48,969 downwards.
ACTAACGTTAATAACTGTATAAGAAAATTTTGTAGCACTTACAAAAATAAGCTTTTGATCTCGACTTTGTTATTAGCATACGGGCGGTAAACAATAAATTATCGCCATTTAATTGCCGGAATACTGGCCAATAACTCCGTTAGTGAATTATTTAAGTACATACGGACATCGATAACCACGATTTATACCGAAATTATCATTAAACAATTGAACTGCGCACATTCACCTTGTAAGGTACTAGTTCCTGGATTAAAAAAATAAGATACACTATGTAATACACAATTTACGCAACACACTCTGATATAAAATATTTAAGAACATATACAACGCTCTGAAGAACAAAGATAATTTTAGGATATAACTATACTATAGCCATTGATTACTTTATATGGTAATCAAAATCCTTTCCGCTTCTAAATTGCAAAAACCTATGTCGAAAGTGTTAGGAAGTTAGTAGGTTTTTAAAGTAAAAGTTTTTTTGCTTACATACGTGTAGTAACACTTTTTGAATTTTTGTAAATTTTAGTGTTTTTACAATTGCTGTTCATGATCTTCTTCAAGAAAATCTATACATCAAATCAAATTAATATCAAAAAAAGATATTAAGGATAATTAACTATATCAAAATGAGAAAGACTAAATAAATGTACTATTTCAAGTTATTAATAAAAAAATTTTTAATTTTTCTATGTTATGAATTATTATTTATACCAGTACGACTATTTATTTTAAATATAGACTATATATAAATGGAATAAATTTATTATTTCATAATCAACCTCATCGTTGTAAACTTTATGTTACATTAATAAATAAATAAATCATAGAAGGGTATGCTTCGACGTAGTAATATGTTTGTATAACTTTCTAAATTTCTGCTAAGTTACAGTGTAAGTATATAGTTGAAAGATTGAATCCTATCTATTATGTTTTAACTTAGGCTAATATGTAATTCGTAGTGTTATATTTATTTCTTTATTTAAAGTATTGTGACTGCATTTATTGTTAATAAGGATTACTCCTCCTATTAATAAGCTTTATATGAGTTACATGTGAAGAAATAGAAGATGATGGTTTTTATTTCTAATTTACCATTTTCTTAGCAGCACAGCTTGTAGTTTTTATTTATAATGAAAGTTTTAGAAACAATTGTAAGTATGTAAAATGCTACAATCAATAAAAATTATTTACCAATAAATATTCACATATAATTCAAACCGTATTTTTTTATTTATACGGAGTAGATATAGAAATCTTTTATTATCTCTATTAATAAGCCACTATTGAAATATGATTTATTATATTTCAATAGTGTTTATTATATATTTAAAAGCATTTGGACCTTATTAATTTATCATACATTATAATACCAAGTTTGTATTTACTTTTAAGACATTTTATTACATTATATTGTTTTATAAAATGAACCACGTTTCATGTACGCTTATAATTATGTTATATATATAAAAAAATCTTTTAAAATAATTTTTATGATTAGGTTTCTAAAATCTCCTTTGAGATTTTGTGTATTTTTACTGACAACACTATTAAACTAATTTAATTTTTAAAAGACAATTAATATGGCAAAAAATACCAATAGGAATGAAAATATTTTTTAATTGAAATAGAAATAATTAAAAAAAAAATGCTTACCAAAGACTGCCAAAACACTGATTATCGACACATTTTGCTTTTACCGTCACATATTTAAACATTTATAGAAATATCAAATAAGTTATTTAAAACTAACACATATTTCAGCATGAAAAAAAATAAAAAACATCTAGGCATTTAGGCCTAAACAGAGAAGGCGGCGGCAATCATCCGTCGGCGGCCATTTTGTGGCGCTACCGTCGGGCCCGCGCTGCTCTTCGCGCTCATTGGCCGAATGACGTCACAAGCACCATGACGGTCCACCATTACTACGAATTTACAAACTTGCACCACTACATTTTCATTCTATTATATATTCTAAATGTCGGCAATAGAGCATAAAGTAACAGTAAAATAAAAGTTGCAGTGCCGTTCAAGTGTCAAAGCTTGCCGGCCCGCATTCTTTCGTTAAGAATTATAGGTTTAGAATAATTTCAATCCACCCTTGCAGAGCGAGGGAAGTATTTAAAATGCACCGTCGTGATAGATAACAAGTTGAGAGATACCAATGTCGACTAAAATAAAAAATATTAAAAGAATTAAACTTTTTTCTTTTCATTTTTTAATCTATTAGCGGCTCAAGGCTTAGTATCAAAATAAAAGTAGATTTGAAAAACAGGTTTGCGTGCTCTTATTGGGATTATTCATATGTACATGTATGTTAGGGTCATTTTATTTCTTATTTTGGGAAGCAAAATTAAACTAAATCGGTATTTTAGATATTATTTTAGAAAGTTAATAATTTGATATAATTAACGTAAACGTTTATTCATGGTTGCGCAAATATAATGAGTAATTCCTGTAATAATTATAGCAACTCTTCATTAGTTAAAGAGGAGTTGGTTGCTTATTCTAAGACCAGCATCAACGTACTTGTCTCATATAACAATTTCTGTGTCAATTTGTTCAAAATAAATATAATTACACAGATACAGTCACAACAAAAAGGTTTTTATAATGTTAAATAAGTAAAATATTTTACATATTTATTTTTAATACAATAAGTTTAATACAACAGCATATTGCAAAAACTAATTAAAACGACCGATACAGTAATATTCTTGCAATATATTATTGGACATATTTTGATTATGAAACTGGTTAAGATTAATATATTTAAATATTCGTACATTGTTATGTCCAACTTTTTATACTGATTTTTTTTTAATTTTTAGGTAAGCTGCCCCATGTTCCCAAATGTTTAAACTGTTTGCGTCATTTGCGGTAGGAACTCAAAATTTTCGCTTAGTTTATCGCACTGACATACGAATATTTATACATTTTACTCTTTAAAATTACTCTAAAATGTCAGGTGAGTGCGATTCTTGTTAACATTTAATGTTGAATGTATGCACTTGAAAAGATAGTTTACAGTATCTTTAGTTTTATTATTAATATTACAGTTATTTTTTACTTGGTATTTAATGATTTTTTAACAATTTATATTATTCCGCTATTATTCTAATGCTCAATTCACGCAGATATACATTCCTAGGTTTCATAGGATTTTACTGAGTAGCGATTGTATTTTCACTTTGATCGTGAAAGTGACTTTCCCCTTAATATATTAAGTCAATTCTATAATGGACACTGATTTTGTTCGCAAAACCTTCTTTGAAATTAAAAAAAAAACAAAGATTTATGTTAAATTTTCTGTCAACATTGGGTAAGTATTAACAAAATCAATAATGATAAGAAATTTTAAAATACAAATAAAAAAGTAAATTTAAAAATTTTAATAACACATCAACTGCAATTACACACAGCTGCGTTCTATATTATTTATTACGAAGTAATTTACACTATGCTCCTTAATGAAGTTCTATCATATTTTTATCTTAAATAATTAAAGACCACCTTGTGACTTCACAATTACGCCTCACTTTGTAGTGCCGACAGTAATATCAAATTTTTTCTCTCCACAATTTGTTATAAATTTTTTGAAAGGGACGAGGCGAGGGTTATGCACATCTGTTGTGTCTGCTTATTTATGTGATAACTTCAAAGATTAGTAACGTTCAATATTATTATTTTTTATTTTAAAATCGCAAATTTATGATGTCAGCTATATATTTCTGAAGTATCGTATAATCGCATTGGCTACCTGCTTCATAGTTTATAACCGAATAAATATAGTTTCCGCCTACAAAGCTTTTAATAATGATGCAACACTATATAAAAAAGATGTATAGATATTTACGAAACTTTTCGTGGTACATTAACTTATTTTTTCTAACTGCTAACAGGATGTAAATTCCTCAACATACCGTACCAACATTTTACTCAATTACCCAGCTAAATGATACGTAAGTTAACTGGACCATGGTAATTAGCGATATCGTCGGATATATAAGAACATGGTTTCATTACCTCTACGTCTACAGGTTTTAGGTACAATTAGTTACATATACTATCAATTAGGCGGTAATATGTGACTACAGTTTAGAGGGCAGTGTTTGTGATTATGAGCATGTTTTCTCTTGTAATAGAAACACATGGTTATACGTTAGCAAATAAATCGTTGGGACACCAGCGGGAAATCGAAAGCGCGGTGAATTTATCAACATCTAAAATCAGCCAACGAAAGCGGTATGCGACTACGTCGAAGCAAACACTGCTCTCGTGGATCGAGGTCATTGCACCTACTATTTTTATACCGTGCAAGCTCTTGACTTCTCTGTTACTGTCATAAGGTCCAAAGTTGCATACTAGTGCATTACGGTATCAAAGTAGACGATCGCAGATGCAGATACCGTGACGTACGTATGTCATGAGCTGTCGCGGCCTTGACCCAACGAATGACGGATTCCGTCCTTGTGGGGTCGGCGAACGTGGAGATATGTAGGTTGCTTACTTGGCGTCTAGCCTTGAGAACTGTCACGTCACGTAGCAATGACTGCTAGTGATTATCATCAGAATTGTAGCACAGTTCCAGTTTACATTTTCTTTAAAATTATCCCATTTTTATGTAAATGCTGATGTATTTCTCACCTAACATGAAAGTTGACAGATTTTTAAATGATAATTTAGACTGGCAAAAAAAGTCTTAACTTGAATGATACTAGCAGGAAGTCACTTTAATACTGTAGTTAGCAAAGTATGGACAACATAATGACTTATCGTAATTTGTTCTTTTTTAATTCAAAGAGCATTTGTACAGTATATATAGTATAGTAACAGTAAGTGTATATGTAATATACTCACATTTATATACTAAATTAGAAAAATAAAACTTGTAGTAATTCTTTAATCTTTGACAAATGCTGACTTTCCAGGACTTAAAAATTAAATGGTTTCTTAGAATTCATCGAGATTTGAAAAATTGTAACTAATTGATTAAATTAAGCAGAGTAATAATAGATTAGATACGATTATACTTGTTTAGCAGACTGCAAATTAAAATAAAACGCTTTATCTACAACATTACGTCCAAAGCAACAGCTTTGTCGTGGGAGGCGGCCTGACGTCTGCTACATCAAGAAAAATAATGTTAAAACACACTTCGTTCGTAATTGAATGTTCCTCTGCATTGACTTTTAAATGTAATATGTTCTTTGTTTTCTCAAACTAAACGATGCTCAGAATAAATTAAGCGTTAGAATATAATATTATTACGGATAATCCATGGGAAAATTTCATTAGCGTTTTACAATATTGGCATTCTGAAAATGTTGATTATATGAGAGGCATGCGCACACATAAAATTAAAATAATATGATTAATTTACAATTATGTACATAAATTTATGATTGTAGAGGAAATTTACTAAAGTTATCGACTAATTTTTTTAAGGTTGCTTCCTTTTTTTTAATATTGCATGTTTATTCTTTTGTAAATGTAAATGGGAACACAAGTGACATTTTCACTCATCATTAGGTATATGCGATATAAGAATTAAAAGCATTTATAATCTTTTGCAAAATCATGCTATTTTCCTACGTAAATAGATTAGGCAAACTTCTTCTGTTAACTAATATGATTTATTATCGTTTCATGATGCTATATAAAAAGAAAACAAGGTATTGTCTGACGCATTGAAAAATTATTATTATTTTCTCATATAATACAATAATACTGGGAGAGCTACTGGATAGGCTTCAGATATCCACACTAGTATCGCCAGCCCTAATTTTTAAAATCATATAAACTCAAGATGAGATATAAAAGTATATCGATATAAACATTTATTTTATTTTTATTCCTGTTACAGATTCGCTATATTTAGGTTACCCGTTCTTGATTAGTTTAGCGTTCGAGTACAATTTTAACTCAAACTGATTTGCACATCAAATTACGAATGATTCGAGGTATCGCTAAATAATTTATAAATGCCAACAAAGGCAGTCATGTTTTGCTAACAAATCGCTTCAAAACGCATTCGATCTGATTTAAAACGCAGGTATTTGTCCGAGTTGCCTCTTGCACAGAATGTAATAAGGTTATTTATGAGAATAGAGTCAATGGACGATGCTCCCGTTTGAGGCGATTATTTTGTTCGTAATGCTGTCGATATACGAATCCTTCAAAAGAGCCATTCGATTAATTTGTTTTAGGTTGGCAGTATCGTAGCTATGAGACATACGATTGAGATGGTGTAATTTTCGACGTCACAATCGTTTGTTGAAATAAATTGACTTGAGCTTTTGTATAAGTGTAATACATACAGAACGGTATACTTTACCGGAATACTTTGAGCGCATAACCATATTTCCATCGTTCACTTGCGTAATGATATTAATTACATGCCCTGCGCATTTTGACTTGAGCGCGCGATGACATCGCTGAAGCGATGGATTTAAATTTGTTCGAACGTACAAGGGAGTTGTCCTGCTGCCAAATGTCCCGACTGCGGACAGACACGTTGCGCCCGGCATACCGATTAAATCCACGTTATTGTTTTCTTTTTTTTTTCATTTCGTCCCTGCGACTTTTTGGCCGTCGACCTATTGAATTTTTCATGTACTTTTTTTTTGTAATACTCATAAGCTGTTATAACTAGAAATTAACGTTTATATATGTGATTAAGTGCTTCTGTAAGAGGATGTTTTGGCAATTACACCCGCCTGATGATGACATTAGCATACATTTCGCATTCCATTCAATTGTCTTTCATGAAACTTTCGATGGCTTTTATTGCTGTAATAAAAATAAATGATTATGTATTACCGTAACAGAAAACAAATAATATTTTAAGGCATTGATCAATGAAACGACTTTTTTGTATTAAAATAAATCGACATTGCTTTTATTTATGCGTGGGATGAAGTGTTTAAATAATTGTAAAGATTTCGACATTTATTATTTCAATACACTTACAAACCTGTGAAGAAAACATGGAAACGTCAAATAAATAAGACAATGTCATGTGGAAGCCGCGCTAAAGAGTGCTTCCGATAAAAAACAATAAAAACAGCAATTAATAGAAAATTTCAACTTCTCTGACTGTTGCCATCGCACCTCTGAAATATGCGACAGTGGGAATCTCGGTCTGGTCTCATATATGCGTCTCAGTCTAACTTATATAAAACACCTGAAAAGGGAATAACGACTGTATATACAAGGCCGTTTTGTCAACTATCTACAGTACCTAATAGTACAGTATTTTGTATTATGCTGTAACTAAAATAAAGATATCACAATATTCAATATATTCCCGATAAGGTTTGTGTGTATCACTAACATTGGAATACATCTATGTACACTTTATTAAAATCATTGCAAGCAATCATCCATAAATAAGCTTCCATTAGTTAGAGTAAATTTAGATACGGCTAAAAAAATAAATGTTTAACTAAAAGCAAATCAAATAAAGCGAGCCAAAATAACGTAAACAAAAACAGCCAGTAAGATTACTTTAAAAATAAACTAGTACGATTTTAGTGTCCAAATGAAATCTTTAAAAGCTTAGAAATGTCTAAGTCAAATAATTATTTGTAATGTTTTCTATCAAACACCCTGGTAATTTCTCAAATACGTATTTTTTAAATCACTTTTATAGGAAAAATGCTCCATTTAGGGATCCGAAGTTACTGATATTATAGTATGTAAGTTTAACTCAGACACGTTTTATGAACGATTCTATAGAAGTACGAGTGAAATGTGAGAATGGATCATATAGCAAAACCCATAAGACATATTTTTCTTTCAAAATCCCCAGGCATATAGGCCTTTTGTGTTCAGTTCGCAAACTGATGTAAGACGTGCAAATAAACATGGAATTTTTATCGACACAAACCTTTATATAGTTGCGGTCGATTTCTCCTCTTTATCTTCTCCGAGCGGTGTTTGCTTTATCTCGTACAAAGAGAAAGGTATGTACTGAACAGTTTACGCAAAGGGCTCATATTTGCTGCAAAATTGTAGACGTGTTATCTCCGACCATTAAAACAGTCTATGTTTGTTCTCATTAAAAACTTATATCCATGAAAGTATATAAAGCTTGAATATATTTACAATTACCTATATAAGATATTATTTGTATTAACTTGTTACTACTTATAATAATGCATATGCCATCAATTAATAAACAAGCCAAATTTTTTCATTGTATTTTAATTTCAAGCTATCAATGAGTTAATACGATCATTGAAGCTCTGTAATTATATGGCCGAATAATCAAATTAATTACTTTTATTCAAAATAAAGGTTAATTATAAACGTTATCTTGTTTGTACTAATTAACACCGCCACCGATTCTATCGCATCATTTCTTTAATTTAAATTGCTACTTTTATATAAAAACTACACGTTTTCTCGCAAGCACTAAAAATTCGATTCGATAAGAGATCGTAAAACACTGCCCCCCGCGCCATAAAATCAAATCGATCTTGCTCCGCGATTATGTCCCTTAAGTTGAGGCGTTTACCGGCGAAGGATTTTTTGCATGATTCGTAGCGAGACATTGTTTTACGACTAGAAGGGTTACCAACTTACGTAATGTAACAATAAACGTTTTCAGGATAATAAATTTTAATAGAGCAGAAATTTATGATCAATTTGCGGGGACATTTACAGCTGATGAACAAAAAGTTCATTTTTCGTGTCCTAGTTTTTAAAGCATAAATTTTGTATAGGCTCTGATTTTATTGAGGTACGTTATCCAATATGAACGGTCGTAAAAGAGACGTTTACACAAGGTAATAAAATGTTAAATCATTTCTTAGGTTTTGTTTGTTTAAGATTATTGTTAAATAAATGAATTACAGGTAATACTTTATCTTAGGAGATTTATGTACATTATTGTAACTTTCTGAAGTAATTCTGACAATTACTATTCATTCCAGTTAAATTAGAGTATATTTATTATTAAAGTTCCATTTCTACAAATTCATTGATCAATTTCGCATTTAAAGAAAGATCTCATTACTTCGCTCATATAAATAAATTTAATAAAACATCGAAGCACATCTGAGCAGAACGCGAAGAGAATTGAAATCGCAATATAGGCGAGACAAGTTCTTTCATTAAGTTTGGAAAATAAAAACAATACAAGTAAAAGGGTATCGGATACTGCACACATACACGCCCGGGAAATTTTCCTATTATGATCCCTTCCCTAAAGTCAACTGCTATGTAGGTATATTTGTATGTAGGTTGTCTGCCGCGCTAGCGGTATTAGACATGGGGTTTCAAAATTTATCGACAACCAAGATTAAACGTGAAATGTATTCTCAAATAATAATCCCACCGTTTACAGTTTTTATTTAATCAATAGTTTTAAATAGAATTACAACATGAGAGTATCCGAGTGTTAACCATGGTAGAAACAATAATATAATATAAATTTGTAGCTAACGTTCTTATAAGGGAGCAATAAATTATATTAATTATTGCTACGTAAATAAATTTGGGTACCATTTTAAACGAACATTGATTCTCCCGCACAGCGCAAAGTAAACATTCATGCAACATATTTAAGGAACCCGTGCGAGACATAAGGTATGTATTTACAGACATAGTTTTATCTGAGGCGAGGAGTGGAAATTTCAATAAAAATGCAAATTTCCCACGAGCAATTTTCTTCCTTACCGTACCTCCATCTGTTTTATTTAGTCTTACGCCTGGTTTTTTCATTACAGTATGCGAGTAATAAAGCAAATTTGCTACTGTTTCATTAACTGAACTATTGAAGAAAAAGTTATGAATACGGGAGCTTTTTCTACACATAAAACAATGTAAGCGATTTCAAGCTTACAATAAAAGCCATTAAATTTTTCGTCATTAAAAAGTCGGTTTCTTCGAAAAATGTAAGTATAAAATTAACCAGCATCGGATTATTTGTTCACCCAGGGAGACATTCAATCGTTATAAATAATGTCCAAAAGATATATGTAACTTACACGAATATCTACACTTCGCAGCACTTGTCTGTTGTACGAGGGCTTTTAAACGTCTGTTCTAATTGATATCTATTACTCAATTATTCTTTGTTGGAAAGTTAACAATAAAGAGTGTGAGAGAGAGAGAGAGAGATTTTAAGTGCAGACGGTTGTGTTCATCGTGCACATCAACGAGATGTTAAGATATTTACACTTCACCTCGCCGTAATCTTCTCTCAGAGACATAGAAGGTTACATCTTGTAATAACTTTGTAATTAACTACCAACAAAATATTTCTAACCGAAAAGTAGTATTTTCACGCTACTGCGTGGTGAAACCGACGATGGATTGGTGTCTTTGTTAACAGTAACCGGGGACATTAACCTACCAATATTATGTAACATTCCGTAATTGATTTAATTAGTATACTTTAATGTCATTATTAAATTTACATTAGAATCTCTCCTTTCATGGCATACAAATATTTACCAAGAACGTTTTTAATTTAGTTTTTACTAAGTGTTAACAGTCAACATAACAGAGATATTTATACTACAACTGACATGTTTTTCACAATGCCAATTGTTTATTACACTTATAAACGAATGCCTTCAATAAACACATTACAATATTGTACGTGCGTACAATATACGTATACGTAATGTGTTTCTTAATTTCGTTAATGACTGAACGGCTGTTATCTTAGCGCGCAACGAACAACCACTGTAAACAGTTTCGGCAGTGCTTCAGTGGCTCATTATGGCAGGTACTTGACGAAATCTTCTCCCCCCCTATTTGCGACGAGCGATTTATAGCGAGAATAATATCCAGATCTTTAACATTTATCAGGATTTCTTATCTGACTTTATTGTATCTATGTACCTACCTATACGCATTTTTAATTATGTTAAAATATTTCTTAACACAGACTGCTGATCTGAAATAAATTTATTATTATAAAATGAATGTGTTACACACTCACACACTACACAAAAAACTTATCGTTTTATATGATATTAATAATAATTTGCATTAATTCCGAGTAAAATCATATTTTAAATTGTAGAAAACATAAAATATACTTACTCCTAACACAAAGAGCAACTTTACTATAAGAAAGATTTTTATTTTCAAGACATAAAGATTTTCTTAAGTTATACATGCAAGAAGATTTTCAAATACATAGGATTCTAATATTTTAAACATTATGTTATCACGTTTTTAATTTGAAGTGACGGTCCGCTTACTTTAAGCTTTCCACCTAGTTGGGGCGCGGTAAAGAGGATGGAAAAGGGGTGGTGGGACGAAAAGGGCGGATTAAGGACGCTCCGAGCGAGGAAAGAATACACAATTAGCTATTCTACCTGCTGCAGACAAAGCAGCCAGTTTAATAAGAGCCTTCGTGATACATCCACAACACTACTTTCTTACTGAAATTCATATACAGAAATAAGATTCGAGTTCTCTCACACTGGACCGTTTAAAGCGAGGATTTTAAAAACGAAACGGAGTTGAAGCGACCGGAACTGAGGGGCCCGGGATCGATCAACGGAACTCCGTTACTCGTTGGTTGTTCAAAAATCTAAATTAGACGATTAGTATTCGCACAGAACAAGGATGAAACGGACTTACTAATCGAGTTGGAAACTCGACAAATATCATCGGTTCTGTATTATAACTCACGTAATTCTCAAGTAACGTGTCACAGGATGAGATAGAAGTAATTACTAGTTTCGAGGTAATTTAAAAATAAATTGTATGATTACATTAAATATGATTAATTTAAAAATACAAATAACGAATCCCATTGATTGATGTTTTTAATCTTAATTTTAATGTCATACTTATGCCTATTTATTCAAATGTACGTTGAGTGTAATGAGGAATCACTATTTTTTACTTATTTTGTTTTGGTATTACTTTCAGGATATTCTTTTCTCTTCTTTAACAGTAACATAAAATGTCAATTATCCATAAGCATGAACCTTTTGATTTTTTATTACTTTTGGTCTCATTACTTTTTAACGTCTATGTTGTTTACCTTTTAATTTTATTTGTTAAAGTATATCTCCTTTACGTCTATTTTTATTTCCACATGTCTTCATGCACCTTTCAGTCTATATTTGTTTGGTTATAGAGTAATAATACAATAAATGCCATTCAGAATTAAATTCGTATAATAGAAATAAATACATAACATATTAAAAAAAAACTATGCGGATGCATAAATAATTCAGATTTCATGAAACTATGTAGATATGTATGAAACCACAGAATATTTTTCTGTTAAAATAGCATAATAAAGTGAAGGTTGAACCAGAGGGGCAAGCATTCCCTCATAAAATGCGAGGTGGTACGCAACATTAGGCAATTTATGCACAAGTACAAGCACGTAGGACATCCCGTGTTCGCTTGTGGTATTACTGAATAGGAGATGATGCACTATTGAAACTCAGGACAGATATCCCTTTACGATTACAATTCTTAGCTATAAGGCAATACTATAGCTTTTAAATAAAAAAAATACTTTAATGTATTACATATATTGAGAAAGTTTTGTATAAATGAAATATTTGTTTTAAAATTAATAATTATTAGATTGTTAAAATTGTGTTTCATTACATTTCGGTATACAATTTATTTTACATTTAGTCAGAATTGACAGATATTATCAACTCTACCACTGTTATATAATTTTTAACCTTGTAAGTATAATTTTTAAACAAATATAATACATAAACACAGATTTAATGGTTATTATATACAATAAGTGTAAGTTGTGACTGTAAGAATAATGTTATTTTCGTGGACAAAATGTTGTTGTCCAATGGTTTAATTATCATTTAGCTTACTGTCCGTCGTTCATTTTAGTCTAATACAAGCTGAAAAGTATGCTATAGAAGGTAATCAAAGCTCTAATAAAGAAACCTAGAGAATATTTTATGTGTAATGAACTTAATAGGTGCTTCAACGCCTCAGGTATACACATTTTAAATGGGGCGGTTGAAATTTCTTAATACCCTCGAAGCTTTCTCGGCGCACCCTTCGTAATAAGATAGGCTAAGTCCGTAGGGAAGATGTACAAGTGATTTAAAGAGATTGTCAGTTAATGACCCTTTGTCGGCCACAAATTTAGCCCTTTTGCCCGTACCTACTGAGCCGGTGCCCCCCTTATCTGTGTCTCAGCGCGCCGGCGTCCGTCTTTGATATTGAATATAGAATATAACGACTTCAAGTTAACGATATCCTTAACTTTCATGAAGCCAACCAACAAGAAAAATGTTTTGAAATACAAAAACAATAGCAAAAATATGGGCGGAAAGTTATAGAGGAACACACAAAATAAATTACTACTTTATTTATTAGACTTAAGAACTACAAATGGGAAATGTTTTTGTTAAAATTGTTATTAATTCTTTTAAGCGTGATCTTTTCGATCAGAGCAGAGTTATTGTTATTTTTTTAGTTTTCCTCGCGCCAAAACTTAACAGTGCTGGTAGTCGTAAAGAATTGGAAGATTGCCAATAAAAATATAAAAATAAACGTTCATGTAATGTAGTAGTTTTTAGTTTTACTTGTTTTCTTTATTTCCTACATACGATTAGTTTCTTTAAATGTAATGAATTTGGAAATTATCGTTTACACACAAGATAAACGAGAAAGTACAGATCAGAAAATTATAGATTCGCTTGTATTCTTGCGGCCGGTTCTGCAATAGGAATGGAACCTACACAAAATTTACTATGCTAATCCAGTCTCCGATTGCAAATTAAACTACAAAAATAATCACCCATCAAGTGTATGATATCCTGATCTTTAAATATTAAACTTATAGCTGCAACATCTACATAACAGGTTTGAGTATAATCTATAGCCATGAAGCCATTGTAAGCGCTCGAATAAGCGACTCCGAATCGCCCGGCGTACCATACAATTTATCTATGTTCAATCTTCCATGCGGGATCGCCTGATTCGGCGTTCTTCCCACACCTTATTCGTCCCCAATCTCTACTGCTGTATAGAAACGTGTGTACAAAACTAAAGAAAAAAAACTACAGCCGACCGAAAACATTTTCGTTCACGCGGGACTGGCCCCAAATAAAGTTATTCTTTTCTAACGTCCTTTATGAAAATTATATCGTTTTTATGATCTGAATTAATGTCATAATTGCAGCAGTTTTGGATAAAATAAATCGATATGGCGCGCTTAAATAATACCGCCCGCAGTTTGCCGCGTAGAAACTGGTAACATCCATTTACAGTTGAACTATATCGTTCTATTGAATTGTGGAGATTTTAATATTTTTCATATAAAGAGCGGTAAGCATGGAAGGTCTAATTTTATGGTCGTTTTATATTGAAATGAGTTATGTAAGACCATAATTAATGACTTTTTTATATTAATGTTTAAAATATTGAGGCGTAGTGCAGACTTCATTATTTTTTTATTAATAAAGGTATCTACTTGTAATAATTAACAAAATCTTTTCGATCTTTCCAGAGCCAAGAATATATTCAAAATCTTTTAAATAGCAAAGTTTTTGAAATAGTAACGTATTAATCTTGACATTTATTTTGTATTTATAGTTTAAATAACTTGAATTTAAAATACGGCATTATACACCTATTCAAATCAACAGTCAAAAGTATTGTGGACATTTTTAATATTATTAACTCGATATTTACACTACAATATTCTTAGGAATATATTTTTAACATTTCTTGTTACCGTATATTGTAATTTAGTTTCTAGTCTGTCTTGTTATTTCCGTCTGAAAATAAACCACTTTAGTATGAGACCTTAACAGAAATGAAATGTCCTCTCGAATAACTTCCACATAACTGAGGTTGGGGAGGTAGAGTAGTTAGTTTATACTGGTTACATGCGATATATGGATAGACAATGGTGCAGTGTATGTAGCATTTTGTGAAATTGCGAGGAAGTCGAGAACATTCCCGTCGTGCCCAGGGGATAGTCTGGTCTCTACACCTAGTACTTTTGTTTCACTTTTATTCCCATTTTATAAACCTTTGTACATGAATGGCGTACATACTATACGTTGGCCTTTGACTGGAAAGTTTTATGCCTCATTTACCTACAGAGGAGGCTATAAAAGTACAGAGGCCCTTTTTCCTTTCTGCAAAATGACCGAGTACCTTAGTGTGTCCGAGGAACCATGAGCTCGCAGCAAATTAATTTAGATTTACGCATTTTTTTTTAATTTTAAACAATATTTAATTGAAAATACCGGCAAAATATCATTGTAAAACTTAAGTGTCAATTATTTCAGACAAGTTTTACGAATATCAAATAAATATCTATTAAGTAGGTCGTGGAACGCGGACCATGATTTTCTTTCTTATAACACAGAACTAGATTCGTACTATATTCCTAAGAAAGATTTTACGCTTGCAAAATTTAAGAAGAAAGTTTCCCCATTAAAGACTGGTTTTCAGCGGTCATTAAACCCTCCGAATTCATATATCGTAATGGAAACCGCTTATGTACGACGCTCCGAATTTTTGCTAACCAGTTCTATAAATTTTAATAAGGAGCGGTTATTTTATTGCTTGTCAAGTACTATTTTATTGCACGAATAAAATGGTGAGTAGGAAGTTTTTGTGTTTTTATACCACAGTAATATTTTTCTCTCTTTGTAGATAATTCCCTATGTATTTAATTAGCTTTGTTGTTCGACACAGTCATTGATACATAATATAATATTTTTAATCCCATTGTACTACATGTAAACTTATATTATGATATTATAAAAAAAAATGAATTTCTTCAAAGATATTGTTTAACTTTAAAGATAACCATGCGATAATTTAAAGCAGCATCTTTGAAAAATTCATTTGTAAAATGAATGTCACGGAAATAGGTTTTAATTTTTCAGTATTCTTACACTTGCAGTTGGGTAGACTATTCATGTCATATTATAGTACATATAATAGGTTTGGTCGATATAGGTATTATAGATGATTATCAACAAATTCACTAGATATTCTTGTCTCATAACGATCGGTGTTATACGGAGTACCCTTAATGGCTGTCCACAAAATTGCTACGCCATTCCATAACACTACTTCACCGCATTAGCGACACTCATAAACATATCTTCATGAAATATATTAGTTAAATGTTGAATTTCTCTAACAGGCGAGAATCGTTGTTATATCCTAGAAGTTAAAGGTGAATATTGCAGAAAAGGAATTAGTAGTAGGGTCGATATCGTTTTAAAGGGGAGGGTTGCAATGCTCGGTCATCGGGTGACTCCCGCTTGACCGTAGGGGTAATTGTGAGGCAGACAGCGAACACATTTGCATTACAATGACAGACGTATCCCGGGGCGATGGGCGATGAGTTCTTCCGTCCAAAGGATAGGCTGGCAGTGTAGCCAACTTAAAATGATTTGTGTTGCCATAAGATTATAATAGTATTCATGTCTAATATCTTTGTAATTTGATAACAAAAACCATAATTATGCTTTGTGTAATCTTGGCGTTAAGCCTCATTAAAATAAAATTTCATAAAAAAAGTGTATGCGTTACAAGCTCTTAACAGAACAATAACAGTTTAAATAAAAAATTCAAAGGCGGAGTAATCTGAAAATCTCATTTACAAAATTCAAGTAAAATCCCACAATTATAGGCATAGCATGAAGCAATACGCATAAAATGTAATACTATTTAAAATTTAACATTACATATCTAATGTACTCTGCGTTTTATCTCGAAAAGAAATTTAATTTTTCGTTGTTCGTTTTAGACTCTCAGTAGTGTAACATCTGGACTCGCAGTAGCAAAGAAATTTCAATTTTTGCTTGTCTATTTCGTTCACTTGCCCATCCGGGAAAGTTTTGCTTTGAATAAGAATTGTAATTCCAATTCGAGGCTAAAATTTAAGTGACACTAATCTTTCTAATCGAGATATTTAATTTACTAGAATAATAATAAACACAGAGATGTTTAATCGACTAAAGTTGTAATGTGTATAATAAAGTCACTAAAATGCAATTTTTTTTTAAATATATGTTTAACACCTACACATTTAGAATATTTTTTGTTGTTATTAATCATAGCTTAAAAACGAAATCAGAAAATTTGTTGATATGAAAATTTAAAGTTTTATACTTGTAACAATAAACATCAAACGAATCGGGTGATAACAATAACTGTGGATAGAAGTAATATAAAATATATAAATAGCTCACGTTCTTGTTTGCGCTTACAAAGTACGTAGTTGCCTTTAAATGGCGCCACGGTATCAGAAATGTGCTAGAAATATCAATTATTGTAAATAATGTATTTTAAGCGACAAGCATTGTATGTTGCACACAAGATATGAGAGCGACAACATGTATTTATATGATAATAATGAGTACGATACTTATCAGTAAAGTTTCCTTTTTCTATAACAATAAATATTTTATAGAATCGCTAGAAATATATTGTTTGAATTACCATGAACTATATTTTCGATTTATTCTACGAGATACAAGGCTATATTTTAAGGATATTTTAAAACTTTTAACCAATTAACGAGTCATAAAATTATTTATTAATATTTTTCTGTTTTTAATTAAAAAACTGTTACGAACTAATATTTTTTATTAACGTTAAAAAGGCCTTCAAGATAATTACCAAAAGGTCAAAATCGTCGCGTCCAATTGTGGCATGTTAAATGACAACACAAGTGCTGCATCTGGCTCCGAGAACGAGGAGTATATCAAGCGACCTTCCTTAATCAATGCAGACGGCGTCCACAATCAGACGTAATAGACTGATATACTGCTCACTTGGACTGTAATGTACCTACAATGAATGCAGACAATGCACACGCCTCTGCGATGCGGATGCAATCGCGATGCCCCTCCGCAAATGGACGCGGGTTAGATGCGAAGTGGCTGCGCTTATTTTCATATTATATTTATATGGTTGGTCATAATAATCTCGTTATTTCAATCGATTTAGGTAGGTCTACTTTTAATTTATATGAGGTTCGCGTATGCTTATCGTGTACAATAAATTTTTCATTATAGCCTTTATGTAGTAATTTGAAATATATTTTTTTTATTTTTAAAAATTTTGAAAGAGTTGCAAAGTAATTGAATATTAAAATTAATTAAATTTGATAACTTCGTTTATAAGTAATGCAAAATTTTAAATAACTACGAATATTTATAAAATACAGAAAAAATCACAAAATGCAATAAAAAAGGTTTTTCGACTATAACCATCAAAATTTTATTTCAGACCAAGTAAAATCCTAACCAAAAGTTTGCAACTATTGGAAAGTTTTTACATGTAGGTCAATTATGCTCAACTATTCACCCCAATCCATAATAAATACGGACAAATGACAGTTCTCAAAATTAAATAAAACAACAAAACATTACAACGACAACAATAAGCCCGTACAACAATGACCACCGGCATTAACTTGGACATCACAAAACCTTAAAAAAGCAACAAAGGTCCTTGCACAATGAACCATTCAACCCTTTCGTCAAAATATACGTCGAGTTGACACTTCCTTATTGCCTCATAAATTTAACAAGTGCCATACAAAAGTTGAGACAAACACTCTTTTTGAAGAATTTTTATCAGTGTTTAAAAATGGTTGTGCTGAACTGATTTTTTACTTTAATTCGTAACGTTACGTAAGCTAATAGTGCATCAGGTATTAAACGTAGCATTAAAAAAAGTTTTTGAAAGTATTTAATATTTACACAGGTTTTCACACAATTAAACATAACAACACAATATTTACACAGGCATTTCTCATTTAAAAAATAATATTTAAACTATTTAATATATATATAAATTATTCAGACCCCGTTTTTAAAAATATGTAAAAATCATGAACAAAACTAATCTAATATATAATTAGGTATGTGCTATGTCCAACTAAAACGATGGGTAGTAGTAGTGTTCAAAACTTGTAGGCCCTCTCTGTCTCTTCTCGCAAGAATCGATTTATGACCAGAATAATATTTGAAAAAAGGTAATAAAGTATTACAAGTTAACATTTCTGTAAGCGTCAATTCAGATGTAATGTTTTAAATAACATGGAAATAGTCATATCAAATAGGGTACATAAGGTAATAGTATTACTCAATGTACCTTTAAGTATAAACACTTATAATAAAAAAATACCTCGGTTATTTCGTTATTCAATTACTTGTTAAGAGATTAATTTAATGAGATATTTATTAAAAAAGATATTTTTCCTTTAACTTATAATGTGAATAATGAATAAAACAAGTTTTGTTGATTTTCATATCATATATAAAATGTTAAATTATTATTGTACTATAAAACCAACTTTTGTATGCAATTTGTATCCTTGACTGAACTAAGCAGCTTCGAGTTAATTGTTAGTGAGCATATTTTAAGTTGTCGGGACAATATGACGCCACGCGCTAACACAACCCGGCTTTCAACTCCAAACTTAGGCACGTTACAAATTAGGGGAAACTTGCCCTTTGACGGCAGCAAGGTTTAAAATTATCGAACCCAAAACTGTTGTTATACGCTGTGATCAAAAACTAATTTACGTATTACCGTGAACCACACAATCGTAGCCTGTCGAATTTACAATTGCTTTTAATTGTGAATGAATCAATAACAACTCAATTAGTTAGGTGTGAAATGCAAACGCATGTACATATTAAGTTGTAAAATTTGTAGCGGTCTCCACTTCAAACGTCCACCGCTACTATGACTGTATGCTAATTATGTTTTAATCGTTTCGTAGCTATTAGTTCTACATATACCTCGAATATAACTCGAGGTTAATAAGTTTTTCATATGTTCAATTTTACTATGCAAAAATTAACCATACAAATTTACAAAAATATAAGCTCGAACAAAAATATATAGGAGTTTAGTGGGAAAAAAAGTTTTATTTTTAAATCCATACTGTCTTTCAGATACTGAAGACAATAATGAACATTATGCGTAATTAAAGAGTGCCCGCACCGCACTAAAGTATCCAAATATTTGCGGGCGGTGGGTAAGCACAGCCTGCACTGAATAACTATTATATTATTGCGTGTTCATCGTTCAAGTTACTGAATTATTATAAGATAATAAAATTAACTATCACATTGTGAAAGATTATTAAGGCCAAATTTACTATATATTTTTACCTGAATATGTTAATAACCAGCAAGAACGTGACAGTTTTTTTACCTCGCTGGCAATAATAGGCTCGCAACCTGACACCTCAATTCCTGTTTATTTTACTACATAAGCACGTTTTTCTTATTATTTTACTCTTTGAAAAATAAAATGTTAAAGTGATTAATAATAAAAAAATTGGCTATCACATGTATCACTGGCTGCGTTATTATGACGGCATATTTACATTTAGGGTATTGGTTAGCTAGGCGGATTTAAAAACTCCGTTCAAACTACCGTCCAATTTCCACTACTCATGTAGCCCGTCTCAAAAAAAAAATAACATTCTTATTAAATGCTTCAATCAATGGGCAGACAATGACCTACCAATTAAGTTCTTTGCTCTGATAAATGAGGATGTTAGTTTATTTCATGACTTAGAACCATATGTTTATTCATAACTACAACGCTACATCGTAATACATAAAAATCATCACGTGAACAGCTCGCTTGTGTACCGATTTTACTATTTAAAAAGATTACCTTTTACCGTAGCCTACCTGTTCATTACTAATAGTTTTTGATAGGCGAGTTGACCTACCATTAGTAAAACTTAATAAAATAGCATTATTTTCAATGCATTATGGATTAAATAAACAAAAACGGAGTCAACCAAACCTTATATGTATCTGTTTACCCACAATAGCGCTCTTGCGACTGTAGCCGCGTAGAATTAATAGCAGCCTAGATCAAAAATCCTTTTTAAGAAACCTTGATCTCCAATGATAGAATAATAGATTTTTCTTCAGTGGTTTACCCAGTAGACCCGTTTGCCTTGTAATACAAAGGTCCCTGGTTCGATAGTCGGGCGAAAGGTGTAGTAGAGTCTGGTTGGTGGTAGAGCTTCCTGAGCCCGCCTGGCTAGCTACCACTCTTCATGTCAATCTACCGCCATAACAGCATTGCTGTATTTCGGTAATCATACATGTAAGTGCCACAAGGAATTTGAAAGATCCACTTCACTATCTACGCCCTCATTATCACTTAACATCGAGTGAAATCGAATTTAAGTATTAGCACAAAGTCGACAAAAAAAATATTAGATATGAAAACTAATTGATTGAATAAATCACCAGTGATTACAAATCCTAAGTATCTAAATACGCAACGAAAAGGAGCCCATGTTCTGAAAGGACCCACTTGTTTTTATATCTGAAATTATTAATTTGCTACTGCGATCTATGCAAAAGAAAAAAGTCAGATATATGAATTTGTTATTCATTATAAAAGTTTTTTTTAATGTTCATGACTTTTTTACACCACTAATATAAGAAATGGTTTATACTTCTTATGTTCAACTTTTATTTCCACTATAAACAAATATCTTTTTCTGTATACCACTTCTCTATACCGTATATCATAGAAATTGATTAGACATATAATCTGCAAGTATACAATGAGTAGAGATTTTCCTTGTCCTTGATACTGGCATCGTAGATAAGCATAAGTACTTACTATCAAAATAATTTTTTAACAAATTATTGATTTTTGATTTTTTTGTTATAAATGAATAAATTACCTAACATTTAGCGGATGGGATAATAAGCGAGAGATACAATCGGCATCAATAATGTGTATATATTTATATCTCTATTTACACATTCTTTTTTGAAACATCACCTTTTAATTAAAAAATGTGTTTTAAAATGTAATTACATGAACCTGTCCCGGTTCGGAATTGTTGCCACAAAAAAGGCGATACAATGAACGAACGGCCTTTCGTTCCGTTGGGCTTACAAAATAATTTCCGATAAGCGGCCATTTTTGTATCCTACGTGAGAATTTCGCAGTCGCTCCATTAAAATTCCGCTCCAAATTGAAATTCGGACTCAGCAGAGCGCAAAGCGAAGTGTTGTAGAGAAGGGCGTCTACAAAAATTAAGTCGATCCCATGGTCGATAAAAGTGAAGCACTTTGATAGGATAGAAGTTCGCCGTCGTCTATGCCGACACTTAATTACAGTGGGTGTAATTGAAACTTTCTCTGAGCTCGCGTCTGGTAAGTTAGCTGCCAGCTTCGCGTACTCTTTGTACATCAGAATAAATCCTAACCAACGAACGGTTTCATTCTTATAAACATCAAAATTAAAGTCGTATTGAGTTTAACGCGTAATATTTTCATTTAGAAGTATCATGGACTTGGCAAACGATATTTATAGGACTACAAAAATTATTTCTATAGCTACAAAAAACTTCAATTCTATGTTGAAATGGTTAAAATGACAATGAAGCCGAATATTTTTGATCACTTATGTACGATCCCCGGGACAGAACATATGATCCTTGGCCTCGACGAGGTTGCATAAAGTGAATACTACTTAGGTACTTGAATAAATAGTTCTTCTAATTAAAATGTTTTGTTTGATCAACCTAGTAAAAAACGTATCACAATCAAATGAAAAGTGATTACCTGCAGTGTAATAAATTACCTTCGCTAATTGATTAAAACTTATGTAGATACTCTAATTTGTACTAAAATGTGCGTTCCAGGCATTAAATTCGTTACTATTTCAGACACGGATCAACTAGAATGCTACGAATACAGAATAGCTGCGTGATAGTTTGCTAATTTACAGCCGAAACGAGCAAATGTCTCTTAATCGTTAATTCGATCAAGACTCACTGGTTACAACTTTATACTATCACGTAATATTATGAAATTTCAGAAAAGTTTTTCATTTTTTAGTCATATCATCTTTTTTGTTCTTTAATGTATTTCAATGAATATCATAAAGTGAAATGATGTATAAAACAATTACATGAATTTCGTATAAAAGCATTTGGTTTTAAGTAAATAAAAATAATTTAAAAAGCCGAATTATTTAAACAGACAAAATTCTTAAAATTTTTCATGAGGATAAATGGTATCCGTGTCGAAAATTGTCGTAATAAAATAGAAGAAAGCTTCAACGCAGGTTAAATTCTAATTGGATCCATTAATTATCAAAAGAATTCGAGTTTGAATCTGACTATCCTAAAGTGCGTTATATTTTTTTCTAAAACTTAATTAACATTAATTTATAAGTTACCTCTTGAGTTTCATTATATCACGTAGATAAAAATGGCTCTGCACGCCTACGTTTGAATTTAAAATCAAACATTACAGTGATTGAAACGTTATAAGTTAAAGATTAGATCTTTCAATACAGTCATTTCATCAGTATCGTTTACAGGAAATAGTGAAAGTATTTGAAGTTCAATTGAATTATTAAATTATATTTGGCATATGTAATAGAAAACTAAAAATATCTGAGGCTTTTATTAACATACTCAACGTTAGGTATAAATTAAATATCGTTCAACATATTTCTTAGTTTTATGAAGTAATAAAAAATAAAGGGCTTAGTAAGTGTATAAAGTTACAGAACTTTTGCTTTTTAACCAGCCAGTTACTAACTTTAAATTTGTTTCCGCCGCCTCAGACCCTCGACCGGGAGATTGGGCGAACTACTGAAAGTTTCTTACTACGATACCTAACAGTCCGAACGGGTTTACTTGTTAACAAATACTGCTTTGTTTCTAACTTCTCTTTGTTACTTTTGACAACGTGACACTACTATGTACATTTACAGTTGGAAAATATTCTGTTGTAAATAATAAAAAATGTCACTTTTTCATAAGCGTAAAATATTTTTTTTGTTTTTATCGAGGTTCTAGACTTAACCTAATATAAATTTAATAAAATTTTCTTGTATTGTCTAAAAGCAATCGATGAATGCTTATAATTTTAAAGAAAATATGTTTTAACTTATAAAAAAATTTAAAATCGCTGCCAGTGCTTTTATCGCGTTGACGTAACCCATCTCCACCCTCTTTATTACAAAGACATGAGATATCCAGGAAAAGATACAGAGATTCTTTGCTGTACTTTAGTCTCTTATGATTAGAAATCCTGATATAAAAAGCTTATTTTGTAAACTATAAACCACCTTACTTTTCATTTTATTTTTCCCTTTTAAATCTGTCCGAGTATTAAACACCCTTTTGTGTAATGACAAAGCTAAAAAGGTTTGTATAAAAGTGATTATCTGTTACTTGCATAATCAACATAGCATTAAGTTGTACGTGGTTATAATTGAACCATATAATACTATAAAATATCAGATTATGAAAGACACGTTGGTGATTATCGTAGTAGGGTTAATCGATTGACGGATTTTATTATTTTTTTCAATAATTGTCGTTTAATTGACTATACATAGCTCCGTACAGATTATTTTCATTTATTCTTTTCAAGTGTTTTGGCGTCGATAACAGATTGTGTAACTTAAAAGCGGACTTAAGTTGTCAATTAATTAGCTATGTGAATGAATTATCAATATTTCATCAGAAGGATTTTAACGTATAAGATGTTTACCATATATAAAAGATATTAATCCTCATACTCGTAATGTTATCTGGGCCGACTATATGTTTTCCACGATCGTATCATGCGGCTGCTTGCCAAGCTACACAGTATTCAACTTAATCAAGTATTCAAATTGCCAAGCCTATTTAAAATAATTTAACTTCGATAATCTTTGATACCTTATAAAGATGTACTTATTTGATTTTTTTTATCATCAGAATATTTCTTACTACAGAATCAATATTGTCTCACATACTGTCTATATATTTATTATGTTCTTTTGCTAATTAAAAATTATGTACTCTAAGTTAAAATTAAAATCAGTTTTATTATATTAATATGTTACAAATTTAATTTTACATTAGATAATAACTAGTAAGCAGCCATAACTCGCAGTCATAAATTGTCTACATTATCTACGTTAGAATGGCGTAATATTTTTTAATATGCAACATTTATTTTTATTATGTATCTTGGATGTGCTCATTAGTTTGTATAAGTAAATAAATATTGTGGTTAACTAATTTTCTACACGAAACTAACAATTTTGAAAGTAGGGTATAAAAAAAACTTCACAATTTATGTACGAGTCACAAACATTCGGGGAGGAAATAACGCCTAATGCGTACACCAAACTGTTAACAGTCGCAGATAGAAATATTCGCTCCGTCGCACTGTCGTTACTGACCGAACTCACGCCATCTCACCATTACAATTTTTGTCAACTTCTGCCACTGACTACTTTAACTGTAATTACGTAGTTTCATTGAAATTAATGTTTTTCACGACGCCTGTACAAATCGCATCCGTTCGCGCCTATGCTATTTATTAATAACTTCTGATAACAACTCTCTTGGCGCAGAAAATAGATAGGAAACTTCAATCACGTTTGATTTAATACAATAATAATTCGCGAGAGAACTCAAGTTAGTAAATGTCATAAAATTATTTACTCTTGAACTCTTGCCCGGCGAGTTTTGTTTATAACTTATATTTATAATGATTTATTGTTGTACCCATCTCCTTAATGTGTGTACGTATGGACCATAAACCGTTTTATGGGACAGTTTACGGCGTTGAAACCTCGGAAACGCTTTTATTGATATCTAAGCGCCATATTAAAATGGATGTTGTTCGTGGTAGTGTTTCGAATTTATGGCATTCTATATGTGAATGGTGATTAATCTTCAATAAGCTATACAAAGACGCCGTAGAACCTAACAATATTTCCGCGATTAGAAATCATATTATTTAATTGCCGCTATTAATTTTAATTATATTTAAAATATCTTTAGTATTAAGAGATCTAATTTATGCAAGAATCATGTTGTTAATCAATGAAAAAAATAAATCTATACGCGTGTAAATTTGATATGATTTTTATAATAAAAACTAAACCGGAGGTGTAAAATATATCACATAATTTATGAAAACTACAAAACAAATTAATACAGTTACAACTTATTCAGTTACATTTCATATCTTACCCATGAAATGAATAGTTGAATCGTTCATTGTTGTTATTTCGAAGAATATACGTTCCATTCCTTTATAGAATGTGCTCTCGAATACAACTTTATGCTTAGACATCCACTTATCACTGAGCAATATGATATAATAAACTTTTTATAAATAAATTTCACCAACGTAATAATATTCACAAACTAAACTTATAACATACTGGTTTAGATCTAAACGGGAACTGACATTAACGCGCCTTCGCTTTCTCTACGTAATACCTGTGATTATTGCCTTCAGTTAACTCCTTTCTTTAGAAATTACTTTTAAATTATAAAAAAATACAAAGGTAAAATGTTTCGGTACTTAACTGTTGTTTTATTTCCAATCATATCAGTTTGGTGTATGGTTGAAATTACATTAAATTAAAGAACACGGGAAGTGACAGCAATATTTATTACACCTCAAAGGGTTGGGTAATCGAGTAATGGTTTTATGGTTTTACGTTGTGCAATTTTCTTACATTGTGTACCTTCGTTGCGTACGCTCTAACCGCACTCTATGATAATAATTTTAATACATAATACTATGAATAAAATATTAAATATTTGTGTTTTTGCAGTTACGTAATTTATTTGTAATTTTCAATAATGTTAACATGTTTTTGAATCTCATTAAATTGAGCAGTGTTAAAAATTAAATTCACCTTAACATTTAATTTTTGCGGGTTCATTTTATGGAAGCTATAGAGAAATTACAAAAATTTAATGTGATTACTGAAACAACATATAATATTTTTGTTTCGAATTTTGAAAATATTTGGAATATATAGTTACAGTAGTTCTGAATATTTATTAGATTTTAAAACTTTGGTAAATACAAACAGAATTAAACTAAAGTTCAAAGATTAAATCTCACGTTAGCATTTGGTTAAGGCTCGATGACAAACAATAATGAAAGCCAAAAGTTTTCAATGTATTAAATAAAATTTAACGAATGCACTTTATTACAAATAATAATTGCCTTGACAGTAAAACTTGGTAAAAGATCTATTTGATTAAACCATCGTTGGATGTATTTTATAAAATATTGCATTGTACATACGGACATAACATTTTCATTAAAATGCTATCAATGTTGGTTAGATATGAAGTTAATTAGATATCCGTAAATATATGACGTGGAGTAATTAATTACTATAAAATTGTAATAAATGAAATGTCATTTTGTAAACAAAATATACTATATTACATTTAAGTAAACTGGAATTATCGTTAAGTACATTATTACTGTAAAAGTATCAAATTGGTTTATTTGTACTATCATATTGTTTTGGCACAAAATTAAGCGTGGAGTTAATAAATTGTTGGAAAGCATCGACAATGTGAATATTGTTTCGTCAACCCTTCCGCGGTGATTACGCAAGAGGCATCTTTAGCGAGACTCAAAGCAGGCATTGTTTGTGCAACGGTAATTTATACAAGCAAACGAAGCGGTACCTGCGCCAATGACGGTGTATTTATTGAGGTAATGTGCCCATCGTTTTAACGTTTATTCTTGTGAAAGCATTTTGGCTTGCTATGAAATTTATGATACCTTTTGTTGATGGTTATGGGCAAGAGGAATTGATAGCATATTTAATATAAAAATATTTAAGTATCAAGTTAACTTGAAAGATTAAATGAAGTGAATAATTTTATGAAGTAAATAAATCGGTGTTTTAAAATTATTTTTATTACTTTTTCAGATCAAAGCGAACAACGATTATACACACAACACAAATGAATAACAAAGGAGCAAGTTAGGGCGCTTATTTAAGATTAGTGTATACTGTAAGCCTAGACTATGAAATTGTCTAATTCGTAGGTATTCTTCAAAATTAGGTTGACTTCCGGGTGACAGGTCAAAAATCGGTCTTTTATAAAATTGTCTTCATGTCATTGGAAGAAGTTATTAAATAACTATTTAGTACATCTCTATAAATATAAAACATGTTCGGCTTTGAACTTATCTGTTTATGGCTTTCCTATAAGATTATATAAATATCAAAATAAACATCAAAGCTCCATCTCCACGTAAAAACTAAAACTAAATTGTACAGTGCAAAATACAGTAGCACCATCTGTTGGTGCCACCATTATTCGCAAAGCTATGGGTCAACCCTCGTCAACCCTGCGCGTAATCAGAGGGGCGACAAGCAGTATGATTAAGGGTGTTGACACATTAAATCAGTATTTCGTTAGTTTGAGGAGATTTTATTTTTATTTGGCTATTTATTTAGAAAGCGATAATTATTGATAAAAATATCTTCTAATCATTGAATTTATCTTAAAAAAGAATCTCACGTAATCGAAAATTTTGTTTTAAATATTGGTCACAAGATGATATGCAATTACTTTTATTGTAAATGGCTGCTATAAACACAAAGTATGCAAACTATATTTCTTTGATAAATAGTTTCATCCAACTGCAATTGCGAAGTAAAAATCAGGCCATGGGTGCTAAGTCGAAATTTTATTAAAAAACTTTAATACAATTTGTACATCAATTTAATGATGAGACATAAACTAATGACGCGTGTTGCTAGGGATATTAAATGATACTATAACATTGGACAGGTTTACAATAGGTCGCATGGAAAAGCTTAAAATATTAACATTTACCAAAAGTCGATAGAGAGATATATGCGTAGTTTTTTTACGTGACCGAGGAATCAGTAGAAGAAGATTATCAGTAGAAAAACAATCACCGTAATATTTTGAAGGATTATTAACTTCAATACGTCGACACTGACATGACCCACTAGTGGATCACAAGTATATGGCCGTTATTCCCGCGTGGGCGTCAATGTGTTAAAGTGACATAGACATACCCTTGGAGCAGAAAGATTCTGGAGGTCGCGTATTAGTAGATGCAGTTGTCAGTAATTATCTTCGACAGTGTGTTAAAAATCGCGAGTAAGCATCTTACATACCTATACATCGTGATACGTAGAATATACGCAATTTATCAGCCTATAGATATTTAGAAAGGGCTTTTGTACCACACCAAACAAGTCATGATTGATGAGGGTGATCGTGAATACTAAGCAACAGGCAATTATCTAAGTGCCAGAAATAATTCCAATATTCATCTTCTCAATTAAATACAAGGGAGATATTTACGGATAAATGTGAAAGTACCCTTATGTTCGTGCGTGTTGAAATATATTTACAACATGTCGAAACAGAAAACAAGATAATTTCAAAACTTTTCTTGCAGGTATCAATCATTTTCGAAACATTTTTTTTTCTAACCTGTACATTTACGGATGGAGTAAATAAAACAATTATTTTATGTTTCCATAAAATACAGTATGTTCTATTTAGTTTTTGTTATATAGGATAAATCTGTTTTCAATTCGTAATGTAATTCGCTTTATAAAGATTTTATAGATCCTTCCAGAAATTATTGCCGTAATATAACACTAATGGTTCAGTTTATAACCAATCTAAAATGATAAGTATTCAAGAATCTACTTACTGATTAATAAATTGCACCGCAAACATCACAGATGACAGTTGTTAACGGAGCGAACGTTAAGTAAGCCCAATTAATTTCAATTGTCATAATTTTTTGAATGCGTATATATTTTAGAAACCAATAAACGTAAATACTTTTACATTCTATTGTTAATATGTCTCAAAAGACTTATATATCCTTGATCTACAATTATAATTCATACATCGTTACCAAATTATCAATGATCACTACTGGGCCCGAGTAAAGATTTTTTCCAACACTGTCTATACCCAGGGGCTACCTGCTATTACTTATCTAGCAGTATATAATTAACAATAAAATTGGGAAAAAGTAGTTAGCAAAGTTAAACCTTTCTGGAAGTAAAAATTAATACTTCTAATTAAATATACTAGTAATCGAATACTATAAGTACATAGTCATGTAATGACGTTGTGTAAAGTGTTACTAGTATCAATCTTGCTTTTAAATGATGTTTGTTTTATTTAATTAATTTTGATAAATTCACAAATTATATATTTTCAGTATGGTTATTTGTGGAGACACTAATATTAATGATTTAGTGGGACTTATTGCGGGAGTACGGTTGTTGAAATTATTGTAAAAGGTTAGAAAGCCATATATAACGAGAAAGACGGCAGAGAAGTAATAGTGGATTTTGTTGAAAAGGTTTGTCGGTAAAACAAAAATGTATATAAGTAAGTGGTTTTTTTTTTTTTTGAGTCATGGTGAGTTGTTAAAAAAGGTAAAATTATTAAAATCGGCTCGGTTGTTTTATTATTTATTCTTAAGCATAGATATTAGTAACTAACAAGCTCTGAAATGAAATATAATAGTTTTCCCACAATTCCCCTTTTTCTGAAACGATATTGATACTTACGTAACCGACCCTTGAAGCTTAATAACCTTATTTTTTATTTTATTATACTATTTCACAAATATTCAATTTGCAATAACATGTCATATCTGTCAGGCCTTCTATTTCCAGTAGGATGTTTATAGGCACTTATTTAATTCAAGCAAAATTTAAACAAAAAAAGGTTCACAATCTGATTTTATTAAAGCGCGGATTTACACATAATGGATGTACTTCATTGATTTCAGCCAGTCTTATTATGTTATGATCCAGTTTTGCGTTATTTAAATTTGTCAATAGTGCTCGAAATTGTTTAAAGCCAAGACAAGCAATAATTGCAATGGCCACAATCTCCAAAATAACACGTACGAACTGCTACTCATTGACCACATCCGGTGATGTGACCTCGATAAAAATGTATTAAGAAAGAAAACCAAAACGGTTTTCTTAAACGGTTCGCCGAAGTAAAATGAACTATATTTCATAAAGCATACGCTAGGCATTGGCACGGAGCTGATATGTAATCTATTCCTTTTGACATACACTAAACTAGGTTTTCTTATCGAAAGATACGCGTTTAATTATAAGTTATTGCATTTACGTCTCCTTCAGACTGTGGAATATTGTTTATGTTTAAACCCAGCTGTGTTTAATTAAATTGAATACATAAAAGATATATTGTAGAGTCCTTAAAGGTTTCTGTGTCACGTACATACATACACAAGAAGAAACAGAGGAATTATTTAAACTTTGTTAATAAGCAATACTTTTAAAATAGGTAATCAATTTATTTTAGATTGACTAGTTATCCGAAACTGGAGATAATATACCTAAGTTAATTAATGTAGTAGTTAATAAATAATTGAATAACTACAACATATATTTTGGGGTATTCATACTTTGAAATGTTACAGCCTAGACAACTTTTATGTGTGCCTTTTTCAAGCATGTTTCTAAACTCTAAAAATAATAGAGAGAATCATTGACAATTAATTAATATGTCAGTCAATTTATTAACTTGTAATATTATTACTTTCGTAGACACATATGATACAAAGAACTTCAAAGCTTAAAGAAAACAACAATGTTTAGAAAGCTGAAACAAAAACATTGTTAGCGAGATTTTCATTAAATATGTAATATGTCATAACAAAATAAATTAAAATACCGGAACGTATAATTCTTTTAACTTCAAAATAAAACTACGATACGATGGGATCGCGTTTCACAAGATAAAGTTTTATAATTATCATTTATACAGTGTTTGCCAACAGGACGTAATGGACGTATTCACATATCAGAGGAGCACATAAATCCGATAACAATGAGCTGTTTTCGTGTCAATAAGCAATAAATAGCTTTTAATTGAGCCACTGTTGGCCCCAAATCGCATTGCTGCAGCGAGCTTGAAAATTCAAAACTCAACTGAACCGAAATTGCGTGACTGAAATAACTCCAGTCTCTATATACTACAAAAACATCGAACACGTGTTCGCAAGGAAACAGCCGGTGTGTATAGAATGACAATAGAGGTTTCCCTTTCGAGCGGGAAATTTACGTGATAAAAATACTAAATAGTCGCGTGTGAAAAAAAAAGAATGTATGAGGTCCAAAAATAAAGTGGCTGCGGTAGGTGTCATCACGGAGTCTTATGGTGGTTTTGTGTGCGGTTGTAAATCAGCGGAGAACGTGCGGATGGATTCATTATTTATACAATGTGCGATATATGCGGCATAGCCAGCCACACGGGTTCACGCCCCGGTAAATGTGGGCGCTGGCGGCTGAAAAATGTTGCCTAATATACGAGTTTTTATTTTTAACTTAACATAATGAAACAATCAATCACTATTAAAATAACACATTCGTGTTTAATTAACCACTTCAACAATAACCGAATAACAAGATTCTTAGAGCGCCAAACAAGATGTAAGAAAGGTCTCAGAAATGGGTTCAAAACCATCCCATTGGATTTTATTGAAATCACGTTTAACAGAATGATTAATATTGGTGAAAACTTTTGATAAAGAAAAGAAAAATTTATTGCTACTCTGGAACTATGCAATAAGTTTCATTCCAGACTGCACACGAAATACTAAAATGCTTTGTATGCATCACATGCGCGTCGAAAAGTGGAATTCATTCGTACATTTCTTAGCACGACACTATAAATAAGTTTAAGGAAGTTAAGAACTGTATTTCACTTGTTTTATAATTTATAATTATCACATATCTAAATTTATCGTCAATGATATCGAACCGTCTTGCGAAATAACAAATGAAATACTTAACTTAAAACTCACAGGAGTTAAAAGAGAAACAACTCGGTGCTTCACACACTCGTCTGAGTGTGTGAAGCACCGAGT
The DNA here is from genome assembly GCA_018245475.1 of Pharmacophagus antenor. Lineage (NCBI taxonomy): Eukaryota > Metazoa > Arthropoda > Insecta > Lepidoptera > Papilionidae > Pharmacophagus > Pharmacophagus antenor. The sequence continues at coordinate 16,270 of DWQX01000173.1, read as the reverse complement.
TGTTTCGACGTACTAAAACTCGTACAAGTTTCAAAGCTAAATAAACTATACAAAGCATAATACTCTAAATGTTGTTTTGTTCACATCATCTATAATAATATGTATAAGTGTATGATGTGTAATGTTATTTTACGAAGAAGCTTGGTTTGAAATTTTACGATATAAGGCGCTCTTGAAATATATTACATTTATATATTTGGATGTTCTTGAAAAACCTGTAATATCACCTGTTGTAACAAGTTTTCCCATAGCATCCAACATCGTACTAAAAAAAATTTTATAGTTTGTATATATAAAACACTTTGGATGCGCGTTGTTTTCTGTAAATATATATACACATTTTAAATATTCATTAATTTCAAACTTTTAAATATCTACTGTATAATATAATTTTCTTTTATAATTAGTATATTTTGGGTAACTATATCATTTTTCATACCGAAGAATAAGAAAGTCAATAAATAAGGGGAGCTATCGTTTATGTCTTAAAGGGAAACATCATTGTCAACATTGAGATTATGTAAAGACTTTTCGCCATTCAATGACAATTTTCCCCTTCTAAAAATGTTCATAACTTCACTAAGTAAAAAATTCATACATGTAAGTTATTCCCCTACCTAAAAGCGTCAGAATATTAAACAATAACTAATCAATGATATTTTCGTTTTGAACGCTTAATCATCAACTACAATTTAGCCTAAAATGTCGTCGTAGTAGGAATTTACAAATATTATCATGTTATTGATATAGAGAATGTCTTTAATGGCGAACGAATTTATGTTATCTATTGACGACAAATTGGAAGTTCTGAAATCGAGATATATCTTTTTTGTTATTTTTTAAATATTTTATTACAAGATTATGTTTTTTTTTGGTTAAAAGAGTACTTGCTTGTCCCAAAAAAGAAAACAAAAACTTTATGCCATTTTAATGACTCCTTCTTTATTAGAAAGAGTTTTTATCTCAAAGGTCGATTCATAAGAAGTAAGAAACGAAAATTCGACTCTATACGAGTGAAAATAGAATAAACTAATTTTGCAGGTGTATTTCAACCACCTTTTTGTCTATTTTCCTAGATTCTTTTTACTGTCATTTCTAGCTACTTTATTATTATTCTTTGCTGAAAACCGTACAGGTAAGTAACATATTAGGATCTCATGTTTTGTAAATGAGATAGTGAAATTACTTAAGTAAGGGCACGTATATAAGACAATATGTCTTGAGGCCATAGAGGTAATGTGGTGCTGCGTATCTAATAATATCACGAGAAAGAATATCTCTAATGATTATAAGAATGCTCTGCTCCTATCGTAATATTCAATTTTATCTGTTTTAATAAGTAAAACCCTATTTTATTTTCGGTTTTATATAAAAATATAATGAACACATTAGTATCACAACATAAATTTTACTTTTGACTATGTTTTAAGTTATTGATTTACAACAAGTGTAGTATGTAACAGCAAATAAGTGAGGGCGCAGTATGCACTTTCAAAATGCAGTGCATTGTTACGTTGTATAGTGAGAGTGTAGTTTCCTAGCCACCCCAGAGATGGCGCTGGAACATTATTAAATTTTGTAAATAGAAATAGTAAATCGAAATTATTTTGTCCACTTAAAATGAACATGACATAAAAGAACTATTGTTCAGGATCGCAAAGTTGTGTCGAAAATGTTAAGACAGAATTTTAAATACAAAAGAAATGTGCTTTGATAGAAGAACGTTTTCGAGAGGGAGAACTAGAGTATGTGAGTTAATAAATTTGTAATCTGAATAACAGAACACAGATGGCATCACTGTTACTCGCAGCATCCTTTTAAAAGTTATGTCTTAAAATCCATGAATATGTACTGTTCCAGTATGTTGTTGTTAGGTGTCAGTATATTATCCATTATTATATGTGCGGTCCCTTTGACTACCATTAAATAAACAATTATATAATTTTGGAAAACAATTAATAGGGTATAAAATTGGATACAGGTTAGGGAATAAAAGATGTATTGGAAAATACTCCCGACACTCACTTTTTTTTTAATAATCGGCTGCAGATGCCCATAAAAGTGAAATAAAATAAATATTTTAAGGTTTGAAATTAAAAAAAACTTTATTACACAACTTATTTTCTATTGAAAATGTGTTGTTTCTTCATGTAGGGATTAAAGAAATTAATCTTATTACTTAATCATTCATATTTCGTGGGATAATTTAAAAGTATGAACAACATAATAAATTCTCTCCGTTATCACCATCCTGCAATAATGAAAAACACTTAAAGAAAAAACTCGATCACCGTTGATATCCCTTACTAAAGTTTACCCAATACTAACGAAAACAGTCTATACACGGGTAAAGTTAATGGATTAGTTTTGCACGTAGTTCGAAAAATTAACGAATATATAGATATAGTTCATTACTCAATTTATAAAACTTTTCAGAATAACAAATAAGTCTCAAATTACTTATAAATTACCATATATTATTAAAGATATAATAGTCTGTGTTATATTTTTTTACTTTTTCTTTATTCTCAAACTACATTACGCTTCAATGAATATACCAAATCTTCGAATCACTCAATCCTAATATAAAATGAGAAGCAATACTATATGCTTTAGCAAATAAAACAAAATAGACCAGAAGGTATTTATTAAACAGTGGTAAATCTTAAGTAGATGAAAGTTCATCTAGCTATTTCGTATTCATAAAATATACTAATAATTTTTATACTATTTATAGATATTTCTAACGATTTAAATGAAAATTTTTATACTTTAGTTTCATATTATAAAATAAAAAAAAAACTGCTAAATTCTTGGATATATAATTTGGTTATGGAATAATAAATCGTTGAATAAGTTTTTATCTTATGCACATTTTAAATAAATTAATAGAGGTAATGTATGCATAAATAATATTAAAAATAAAGTGTCAGCGACGGAGCACAGAAAAGAACATTCTTATACTAAAGAGTGTAGAGAAATAACACTACACCGCATACAGCGTCTAAATGTCGCGTGAAGGTATCGAGAGCGAAAAGTCGCTAAATTTAAGGCGTTCTTGTAGGCTTTTGAGGAAAGCCCGAAGCCTGTGTTATAGGCAATGAGAGGGCCGGGAGGGAACTCTATCGGCACTTTACACGCTCTGCCGCTACTAACCTCCGCCCAAAATGTAATAACACGCCGCCTGCTCTCTGTTTCAATTTGGGAACAAATTGAAATTGTTTTTATTTGAATAATATTACTTCAGCACTCGTCGTGTAGATTGAGAAATGATAGTTATGGAATTATACGGCCACTGTTATTTTTTACATTTGTATTTTATGAATAATTTTAGATATTTGTTTTAATGAAAAAGTTATTAATTATTAACATGTTCGTGGTCGTTTATTAATTTGAAGTTTTATGTAGTATGTTTTAATTGTAATCGGCAAGTAAATTATTTACATTCAATTATGTGCAGATTTATTAAGTTACTTGATACTTTTATGTTAATAAAATATGAAAAAAGCAAAGTTATGACGTTATCTTATACCTATTATATATATATGAAGAAAATATGACTAGTAGAAATTTCTTGAAGCTGATAAATTTAATAAATGTAGATATATAACTAAATATACGTCTAGCTAACTAATTCAAAAACAATAACGCAATTATTTTTGCATCAACTTAATAATTTTTTAACATTACTGTATTTTTGTTGTTAGCTGTTCATCACGTCACTTTGTGTTATAATTAGTGTGTTTAATAATAACTGCTAAGCCATTAAAAGATAAATAAAGAAAGGAAGACTGAAATTTTAAAAACATTAAGAATTATATAAAATTTATGTTGCGTGTAAATGTTAATCACAAATTTAAAACATATATTAGGTCGATTAAGATTACAACATATTATCGAAAACAATTTTCAATCCTTAAGTATGACAATGAATGTTATTAAAATGTCACATCTAAAAGATATAAAATCTAACTTGACATCATCTGGAGTTTTTGTTATTTAACTTGCATCAAATTGACAAAATGTACATGGATTGTGTGGAAAGATGATATATTTGTAGAACATCTAGGCAACCTAATGATTTTTATAAGTTGAATAAATATGCAACAATTATCGTGTGTATTAATATTTAGTCGAAGTTGTTTTTGTAGGTCACATCGTCCTTCCGCTGTTAATACCTATTTGGGGTTCAAAAGTGTACAGTTAGGCACAATATCCTCGTAATCGGTAGCCAACACGCGTCTTCGCAATCCTTTGAGTACACATCGTCTCTTTGCCTTATATCTATTATACCTAACCATGGAATTAGCCGCGAATCACCGGATTCGCGAGCCAGTTTCGATAAAGCTGTAATAGTCTTCTAAGACTAATAGCGCTAACTTCACCGAATCCAGCAACAGCAGCAGCAGCAGCATGGAATTAGCTGTTAAAGAGAATAAAATTTTATTCCAATATTTCCAACAAGTCAAAACAATACCTTCCGATCAATACCAAGCAGTAATCGAACTTGAAGTAAAAGAAATCATATGAAAGCTGAATCTTACATGGTCGATAATTAAATGTAACCAGAGAAATGCCAAGAAAGACGAATAGCAGATCATTCTAACGCCAAGGCCGGAAACTTTGTTATATACCGAAGGGATGTCTGCATTTTTGTTAAAATTATGCTGTAGCTTTTAACAACATTGGTAACAATACTTAAAAACATAAATCGCTACGAATAACCAATTAAAGGACTTGTGTTAATTATCTCTCTAATTAAAAATTAAATTGTGTAGCTTATCGTAATATTCTTTACATAACCTGTTAATAGCCTTTTGAAAAATGGTTCTTTTTAACGGATCGCAGTATTATACTAATGACGGATATAATTGGCAAAAATGCTTAAGTGGTATAAAAAATAAAAAACCTTATATCCCCAGTCATCAGCTGATTATCTTCTTTCTGTTTGCGTGAACAACACTAATAGCCCCCTTATTTACATGGACTTTCAGGTATATCACATACCATCTAGTGAAAATCCTACTCTATAAATTATAAATTTTTGATTAGTTAAAGAACCCGAAGTTCATGTAACAAGGTAACAAAAATTCATTAAAACCGTCGAAGTTTTTCAAGACGCAAGCAGATAGGTTATTAATAATTGCAGCGTATATTCATAACTGGGCTCATTTATAGCCAGTTTGGGCGTGCTTGAACGGCGAAGATGGAGCGCTGCATCCTTTATCGAGGGCGATCCAGGCCGGGGAGGCGGGGTGATGGGGGGGGGTAGACTGCGGGGCGGGCGGCGCTCGAAAAATTGCACATAAATATTGAAGCTGCCACTTACACGTGCGCCCAAAGTTGTCGACCGCCTAACATGGATACGCTTCTGACATGTTTTTTTTTGTATTATATGTCCTAACTAAAGTTATTATAAGCATAAATCTTATACAAAGGTGGATAGAAACTTTCCGCTTTAACACTTTGCCGACCGATTGGGGAGATCTCTCCATTTTGAAGCAAATAAGTGCCCGTGCGATAGAGGAGATCTCTCCATATTGAAGGAAGTCGGTGCCCCACCGATCGGGCCGATTTCCCATTGTTGATGATGATGAAGTTTCATCATTATGCCGTCATTGTCATGTCAAGTAAATTGCGGCCATTTGGTAATCTATTAGCAACGAAAAAATGTTTAAATGGAAACCATCAATCGAAAATATCAATTTAACTGACCCTAGGGCACCTGCTACTCGTGAGGTTGTAAACTTTTCCTTAATTTTTATATAAATCTCTTTCCATTAAACATACCTGTTTCCCAGTATATACTCAGGGAATTAAAGAACAAGAAGTTTCATTGAGGCTTGAACCCATCTCCCTCCCATTTTATCCCTTTGCGGAGGATATGTCAAAAAACCTTACTCTTACTGGATATTTACACATCATAAAAAATATACCCTCCAAATTTCATATCTCTAAGAACAGCGGTTTGTCCTGTGCTTTGAGATATAGTTCAACCAATCATTGAATCAGTCGGGACTTCGAATTCCTTTGTACTTATATAGATTAAAATTATAGTTTACATACCGGAAAACTTTTAAAGTACATCTTACTTTACTTGAAACACAAATAGTAAAAATTACTGTTACTTTAATTTTATCAGAAATTTTTGCTATATATTATGCATTCAACAGTCTCTCTCTTCTAACTAAGGAGCTAGGCTCTTATCGGTAGAGTTTCTGCCATTTCCTTCCTCCATCTTCTGGCAAAACCTTGACATCCCTATACGACATAATGTTCATTTTTATTTGCTCTATGTATACTCGTCTTGGTCTACCCTAACCACATCTGCCCTCTACCATTCCCTCGATAATAATTTTCATCAAATCGTCTTGCCGTATGAGGTGAGTGAACGTTTTTCCTCTATAGCTTTCCACTGTATTTAAGATGCTACGATTTGTTCGGATTACATTCAGTACTTCCACGTCACTCATTATTTCTGTTCATTTGATTATTTCTATACGTCTTCAGTACCACATTTCAAAAACTTCTAGTCTTTGTCGATCTTTCATGGTCAGCATCCAAGTTACGCTTCCGCACACTGCGATTCTTCTGATATATGTTTTCTCAAAATGTTTCTTATATGTTTTGCAATTTTGAATATGAAAAATGGTTTTTATCATTGAATGCTCTTTTAACTGTTGATATTCGGAATTTGATATCTTGAATGCATTTAACGCAGCTAGCATCGTACAATAGCCACAAAATTTGATAGTGTGTGACAACTAATTTAAATTTACATAAAATATTTTATAATACAATCATGGAACTCTGATTTATAACTTAGAAAAAGTATCAATACGAACGTACATATTTGTAGAAGGTCCACATTCTCCTGTCTCGCTAGTGCGTTGGGAGCCCTCTTTCTTTTTCTTGTAGCAAATTTCGCAACAATCTCACTTATTATGCCACACAAATTTCCGTGCCCCCGGCCGCCTCTAGACGTGAAATTAAAATTTTCTACTTACCCTCCGGCAAGTTTACCGCTGGAATAGCTTAATAAATATCCAACATACCAACCACGATTGATATAAGCACTTTAGGTGTATCGATGAAACTGGAAGGGAAGTGATAGAAGAACTACTTTGCCTATTTTTTTTTATTCGGCAAAGATAGATAGTCTCCAATGGCTCCCAGTTTTAATATTAAATCATCATTCGTCACAATGATGCCGTTGAAAGAGAAGTCTGCCCGCCCACAATGTTCGAACACTCAAACGTATAACTTCGAAACACTGCAAAGCTGCTATAGCGGCACATTTACATTGAGGGTAGTAGATAGGGTTCGAAAACACAACTTATGTCGCCCTGGAATCAAATCTGGGAAGTATCGAACTCGTCCATTCTGCAAATATTAAGTTTCATTTTATAGAACTTTTCCGATATTTGAAAATTTAATTGTATCACAATATATCTATTAGTCATTTGCTCAATTACTATAATGATTCTATTATCTTTGTTTCAGGTTTTGATGCTGATCGATCGGTAAGTTATTATATATAGCTATATTTTTAATATTCATATAAAGTATTCAAAAGCTATTAATCATAAAGGATGTATCTCTACAAAAAGCTAAAAGATTAAATTCTGTAATCTTCGAAAATAATTAATTAAAATTTTTTATTGGTTATGCTATTTAGTAGCAAATAATTGTATGTGTCTTAGAATAGCAGTCACGAACGTTTTTGTGTATTTTACTACTTTAAACAAATGAAGCATTGCTAAACGTTTTAGCTCTTGTAAAGCGGACAGCTTACGTTCAACGTAAATAAATAGTAATACAGGCAGACGGTGATTGCCAAAGGCGCAATATCTGTCTCGTATCGCGTCCAGATGGGCGTCGCAGTGACAGAGCGAGTTTATATCGAATTGAAAACCGTCGGATCTATAAACTGGTCGTTAAATCTCGCGGGCCGATAGTTGTAAATTTTCTCAGGAGTCGGGAAGTTTTACGATGGACGTACGCCCCACCCACCTGGGACTTTGTGGCTTGCCTGATGGCCTCTTACCCATCGATCCCCTATAAAACAGGGCGTGATGGTACACCGGACTCTTTGCTCAAAAGACTACACTCGCATTTAGTTACATTTTACCTGTTATGCGATTATATGTCAGAACACGCGAACCACTATTGTGTATCGTAAACTTTGTGTGAGCAAAATATGGATTGTAAAATTTACCTTGTAAAACCTTTAAAGTTATTGTGATGTTAAAATCTTTTGAATCTCTTATACTATTATTCCAACTTCTTTTACTGATTTAGCGTAATCAGTCTTATAAGTAACAAGTTGGAAAAATAATAATAATAAATTTAATCTTTATAAAGTTCCCTTCATTTATATTACAAAGACAGAAAAGTTATGGATTATAAATTTGCTTCGTCGTAAATAGTATTGTAGCCTGGAGCAACTCATTGGACTTATTAGTAAGTTAGTAATCACAAAGAGCAAATACTATTTTTCACGCTGATGTAAACATGGTACACTTTGCAAATGGCGAAGTCTTTACAACGTGTTCTAGTGGTGAATTATGTTTTGCCTTATATTCGAAGACAAAATATCACTCACTAGAAGCAGTAGTATACTACAAAGATTCTGAACTTTTCTCCATACATTCGAATAAATTAACTGATTAATATATAAAAATGTGGCTTTCTGCTACTCCAGTTATTGACCAGTAATGAAAATGCCAATCACCTCGAAAGTATACATGAAATATTTACCTTATAATCTTTATTTAACTTGTATTGTGTGCAAATAATAGCTGATAAGGATTTAGTATTACCTGTTTTAAAATACAACAACAGCAAGAAGCTTGTGTTTTTCATTTTGACAAGCACTTCTATAAAATCCATTAATTGGAATATTTATTTAATCTTTGTTGTATTTTTAACAAGTAGACAAAGTAGTTACATATTTATAATTATTTATTTTTTTGGACGTTTATTCCCATAATAATGAGTAAATTAATAATTTAGAAATATAAAAAGTTGGAAAAAAACAAAAAGTAGAACATGCACATGATTTACTATAACAACAACTATTAATTTATTTATCACGCATTTAAAAAAATTTAATTATATTGACGATGCCCAAACCAATAAGAACTTATATCATTCCAATTAAAGAAAATCGATTAAAGTATTCCATGGATACCATTTCTGATTAGATTGTAGGGACTCTAGGAGACAACAAAAAAATATAATATTTATATAAAATTAACTCCCACATTTCATAAATGTACACATCACATTTTACAAAGTGAAATTTAGAAGAGAAAGGTTTGTTTACTTAGTAATATAATTTTAAGTGAGGGTAGATCAATAGATTTATTTTGGAATTAACATAATTTGTCATAGCTCAAAGATTATTAAGTCAAGATTTGATTTGATAACATTTTTATTAATTTTTAATAATTGTTTTAGTAAAAGTGTGTAAGTAATTGTGTGTCTTCAACAACTACTTAAATATAAATTTAGTACGATATCCATTTATTATTAGTAGTAATCCTTTAAGAAAGTTTTCAGAAAAGTTAAAATGGCTACTCAATAAAACGTAAATGTTGCTTGAACGATCCAAAATCATACACAGGAATACAAGGTTGCAAATCGCACGGTTAATATGAACTATGACTAAGTTCTGTATGTTAAGGAACTTCGTTATAATATCATAATTATTTTAAATGTTTTATCTCGCTACATTGTATTACATTAGCATGTATAAGAATATGAAAGGTTAACTTTAATTACGATAGTTACTGCTTTGTGATGGAGCAATAAAAATCATACTTCTTCACAATAAACAATAGATAAGGACGTAAATGGTCGTTAACCTCTATATTAACAATTTAAAACAATTTAATACCGATAAAAAATTGCACCTATCGTAAAACAAATGACCCTAACTGGCCATATCATTGCTCCCTATACATTTGTGGCATAAAACATCACAATAACAACATAAAACCTATACTTATGCAATGTACTACTGCCTCACCGCCGTACTAGCGACCTGATAAAGCTGAAAAGGCAACTTAAGCCCATAAAAACCATGCACTAAACGCGATCAACAATCGAAAAAGTTGTAAATAAACAAACTTCTCACGCAATAAACAGTTTTATTTATATTGCCATAAAGTTTGTTATAGCACACGTGTTCGCATCGGTTACGACTTGCGAGGATGAATGAATTGTCTGAAAGGGATAGAATGAATGTTGGAAAGAGATCACAGATACTGGTTCCACCACGTGGCTGGCGTAACACAACTTTGTGCAATTCTCTTTCAATGAAATTAATGTTAATAATTTTTTAATACGTTTCTTACAAGAGTTACAAACTTAGATTCTGTATTTTTAGTTACCGGTATCTGAGAAATAAAGTGAAATTCGAAACGAGCATTTAAAAATAATTTCTTTCTCGAGTTATTTTGTTTACACTAAAACATCAAAATTTGTATTTGAAACGTCATGGTATATGAAATACTTCTTATTAGTAGAAATTTGAATAAGGTATTTCAAAGAAATATATTTTTAACTTTTAATGAAAACTGTCTTCTGCAAATTATTGGTGCTAAATAACTACATTACTTTTATTTTAATTGTGTATTTACAGAAAGTTGAACATAATTATAAATTCATAATAATTATTTTTTATTATACCCTGCTACTAATTTTTATCAACGCGATGCTTTAAATTACAAATTAATTTTATTACTTGTTTTATATTTACTAAGATTCATATATTTTTTTTAATTATTTAAAGTAACCAAAATAAAATAATATTGTTGACTCCGTTTCGTTTAACACCATTCACTTTGACAGCTATGAGTACTGGAATGGTTTGTGATTGGTGGCGAATGTTCTGCAGCGGAGCACTATTGGCGTAGCGGCGGGGTCTGCACGGGTGCGGGGAAAACAGCTATTACTAACAATGGCCGGCGGGAAACTCGTTAGCGAATAGCTTTTATCTCTTTCTAATATGCGCCACGCAGGTAGGAATTAATGAGACGGAGAGGTTTCCGTCTCTGCGCGTTATGATTCGTTTATCTCTTTCGCTCGTACGGCGATAGGTAGCCCGTCTCACTCGCAGCGCGCGGCAGCGGTAACGCTCGCCGCGACGGGGAATTCAGAGTCGTAGAGCCTCATACGCGGGTCATAAACGATCCGCGGCCATACTAGAGGTGCACGCGCGCGAATCGATCCGAATCGCCGGCGATAAACGCATCCTCCCGCGAGGCGTACGTCGCGCGCCGCGTCGCCGCCGAGCGATGAGTTCCAAGTTCATCATCGATAGCATGCTCCCAAAGTACCACCAGCAGTTCCACCATCAGAATTTGTTCGCGGGTGCGGGGGCGTCGCCTATAGAGGCGTCGCTTTCGTCTTCGTTGTCGTCGTCGCTGTCGTCGTCGCTGTCCTCGTCGCTGTCCTCGTCGTTGTCCGGAGCAGCGGCGCTGGGAGCGGGCTCGCCGGGAGCCGGAAGCCCGCAGCGATCTTCGTCGTCCTCGTCGGCATCGCCCGGCGCTCCGACGAGAATGTATCCCTACGTGTCGCATCACCAGCAGTTTGGAGGCTCGGTTCCGTTTACTGGTGTTGGGGCTGACGACAAGAGCTGTCGGTACCCTGCAGCAGTGGGTGCCGACCCGATGATGAATTACGCGCTTGGTCAACATAATGGCGGGGCGGCGGTATCGGCTGCGTCGGCGAGCATGGCGGCAGCAGCTCAGTTCTATCACCAGGCAGCAGCTTCCGCCGCTTCAGCCGCTTCGGCAGCCTCCGTGGATGCGATGGGTGCCACCTGTGCCCAGCCTTCTGCGCAGCCGCTACCCGATATACCGCGCTATCCGTGGATGTCCATCACTGGTATGTTCATTTCATTGCATGTCTCTGTCTTTTCACTGTAAACAATTATTAGTTGGCAAATTTTACATGAATTAATTATATATTTCATATTATTTTTTAGATACATGTCATTTTTTTCCTTTGCTATACTTTGCTCGGAATATAGTACAACCTAGTTTTGTTTTGGATTTATAATTATATTTACTTTGAACTTTTAGCTTTGCTTTCTGTACGTTATATTCATCAACTCTGATAAAGATTTAAGTGCTTTTGCCATGTAGGTTATTGTTTGTCGATTTTTGTAAAAAATAATGTATTAATAGATTATAGGATATCTTATAAATTTATTTACGGTTTATGAAATTAATTTTTTTTGGGATAAAGCTGCAACTTATTTATGTAAACGAAAATTACATAAGTGTATATAATCATGTGACTCAATAAGTAAAACGTTGTATTCAAATATATACCAATTCGATGAACATTAAAAGAAATTACTTGTAAAACCCAATAAGAATTCATAACTATTTAATTACTTATTTATATCCTATTAAAAACATCAATCGGTGTTTATGCGAATAAAGTGAATATAAATGCAATTAAATTGACCATTAACTATTATTTTTATGGCCATTTTTATGTTTAATGGACACCGCGTTATGATACAAAAATTATTCGGTGAACGCGTTGATGATTATGTTTTAATTGCCTGTTTAATTACTTACATTCGTAATTAAAACTGTAGATAAGAATTTAATTGTCAATTTCGCGTTCCGCTGCGTACTGAAGAAACTGTTAACAAAACGAACGCATTTTTGCGCCGGCGGATAATTATTTTACACGGGTACACAACAGAAATATCCCGCTATTAGGCTTTAACTACAATTGATTACCGACATTTGAAATTGAAACTATTTTCATTGATGTTTCATCATATAAGTCTTATCGGTCTCTTGAAAATACCAAAGGTTTATTGCAACTAACTTAGCTGTTTCACTTAATGTTAACAATATTTTCGAGTTATTATAATTTATTTTAAAGATACAGATAGACTTTTGGTACATTCTGATATCTATATAGTCTTTAGTGATATTATACATAATATCACTTATATTCTAAAATATATAATTAAAAGAAATTTAAAGCCCAGCCAAGTTACTTTTAAAAGAATCATTAGGTCAGTTTATATTAAAAAAGAATATATTACTTACTTAATGTAACTTAGCTATAGTTAAGGATCACCATCATTTTAATTTTATAGACAATTCTAGAACAAATGCGGTATTTAGTGGCAACATAATAAAAAAAAATTAAATTAAAAAAATATGACAGCTTTTATTGTATGATAATAAACAATTATATTTAGACAGGATTTAGGCACCTACTATCTATTGAATAAATATCGATTTCACTTTATTAGACCTTTATTACATATGAATTATATTACACTCCTTGAAAACCTATCAATAATAAAAAAATTAAAGTTTAAGTTAATTATTTAAAGTATATAATTACTTGTAACGATGATTAGACCATTTGGATCAAAATAAGTTTCTTTCATAAAATTATATAATTAATTACAATAATTAAGACAATGTATTGAAGAAATCCTTAGGAACAATTTTTTTTTATTAACGATATAAATTAATTAAATATAAATTAAAAATATTTGATTAAAACATTATCAATTATTATGTGTTTTGCATTGTTATAAATTACGTTTTTAACTATTCTAGTAAAAAGACCTTGGATTAGATTTTTCTTTTGATTTATCTCTCATGAGAATTATAAAATTCTAATTAATATTAAATAGTTTTCCATGTAGGTATAAATATTAAAACGAGGTAATATTTTATGAATTTATTTTACTTATAACGTTTCTTGAAAGGAATAAAGAATAGTTTATTCGAAAAATACAGTTTTATACGATTTAAGCATACCTTAAAACATAGCAACATAAAATTAATCATATTGATCTTGTTAGTTGCGATATCTTTGGAAACGAATTCTACAGTTTAACAAAAAGTATATAATTTTATTTGCCTTCTGTAAAAGTATATTAACCTTGTTCTATATTGTTTTTGGAGCAAATAAATTTTAAAAATATAGATAATGTGCAAACTGTAACCACAGTTGGCTCTACGTCGACCGTGTTATCATTTGACCTAAAATAAAAGCAAACAGAACTAACCTAGGACATCGAGCACGTTTTGAAACCGGCATAGGTTGCATTCCGCATGTCGCGTACATGTGAGGTCCACTTTGTACACAAAAACGGACGCCCATTACAGTACTTAACTGCCTGTACGCTTTGAATACAATAGCACAATTAGTTTTATTCGAGTTGTTATTATCTTCTAATTCTAGAAACGTAATTCTAGATCGTGAATTCTTCTAATATGATAGCATTGAGTCTAGCTGTCCTACACTTTAGCACTATTGTCGGTTTTATTTATTCGCTCGTCAAAACCGTCGTATTAGATATATCGCGGCAGACATAAGAATTCTGTTGTCGTCCCGCACACACGAAGGCAAGGTGTCACAATGGCAAAGTTCCAACTGTCGTATTCCCCTTCTGATGTATAGTAAGATGTGATAATAATATAAAATTGTGTACTGGAAAAATTAAAATTAAAGATTTTGTCTTTTATATAGTATTTGATCTGTCGAAAAGAGAGATTTGGAACGTTATTTACCTATTGGTATAGAGAACTAAATATATAGCTGCAACAATTATTATTATTTCGTTTTTCTTTTTTAATTAACGAATGTCACATTCAAAGTTTGTTAAGGTTACGGTAGGTTAAAATATACAGGATGATTATTTCACAAAATAAAACATTTTCGTTTGTTGACTGGTTTGAAGAACACTGAATATGCCGCGATAGTTTTAAAGAAAGTGTTCTGTGATAATTTATACAAATATCAAATATAAATATATTCGGAAACTGTTCATTAATAAATAATATTCTGGCTGATACAGCCGTTGTATATATATCCAACTTTTTTCTAAAGTTTACGTGAAAGGTTTTGTTTAATATTACGTTATATTTATTTATTGTAAATGCATATGATCATTGCCGCGTAAATATCCAAAAGCCTCAAATTGAAGAATTACTTACAAAACTACTCATTTCCACACGTTATAGAAACGTGTGAGTCATAAACATTTTTGTGTCCGCATCAAATCGGCCTTCTTGGCACATGACGCTTCTCCATAACGCCACACGTAAAGAACCTCATAATCAAAGCTGATGCGCCGTCATAACTAGCTCATATCTCAAGAAAATTGTTTAAAATGGCCTATAACCGACTTGTTTTTGTTTCATAAACGACTATTCATGTGATTTGTTGCTAATGTTAGATTATAAAAATGACCACAGTGATGGCATGACGTATCCGTCTCGCACGAAAGCCGGACGAAAATACGGCGGCAGGTGCTTGCGACACCACGTGCTGGAAAATAAGATGGCGGACACGTCACCGCTGACGAATGTTGCCAATTGTAGAATATATAATTTTCAGCTGCACTCGGTATCACTAATAAATTATATTTAATGTCGGATTTAATGTGCGTACAAATTTTGAAACGGTAATAGAAAATTATTGTTTCAATAAATAGGTTATATATTATTTTTCTGAAAGACCTACCATGTATAATATAACCCCAAATTTTTGATGCCTTTGTCTTTAGTCTTTGCCTTGTCCATAGTAAGATTAACCTTGTTAATAGTGCAGTGTTCAATTTATTTGATTTTCATTGATTTCGTTGTAAAATAGCTTTTTATAATATATTTATTGAGTACGTATAAAAATATAAAAAGTCTAATTAAAATAAATATTTGCCATTGAAATTAAGAGAAAGCTAATAAATAACTATAGATCCAATAAAAAACGCGCCATAGTAATTTTTTTTTCATACATTTAAGTACCTTTTCGGTATTAGTCGATCAATTCTGTGATAGAAAATATACCCTTTTTATGTCAAAATCATAATACCAAACTAACAAATTAACAATGGCTGTACATGTTGCGGCGCTTACCCCACCGGTGCACATTGAGCCAGTCACATGTGTGCCCGCGCGTGGGACGCATGCGCCAAGCCAATATGGCCGCCTCCAACCAATCGCGCTGCACCCAAACTCGCGCGATAATGCTCTGCATGTTATTGATTGCTATTAATTACTTTACAAACACTGCATGTACCCAATACGTAGGATTTTTATTTTATTGTGGAAACATTTTGGTCAGTTAACATTTTATTAGCATGTTATTCGAAAGAAATCGTCACGAAAGATCTTTACAGATATACATAGATACAAAAAAATTATAGGATATTTGTTGTCTGAAAAACTTAAGCTATTGTATTCACGTTCATCTACACAGTGTATATATA
>DWQX01000172.1:0-56731 GCA_018245475.1 Pharmacophagus antenor | reverse complement strand
TATATATATACAAAGTAGATTCATATCACAACATCGTATCACTGAGTGAAACGTAGTAGAATTATCCGTTAACCTTCGGTAAAAACTTGAGCAACACTAGCTTCACTTGTCTTAATGCGGTTAATCAAGTACGTTGAGAAACTAGAAGAGATAAATCTTCCAATCCCACTGCTTTATCTTCATTTATCAAAAGCGATAATTAAATTGACATCTATTACTCACAATGGGATTAAAATAAAGACTTAATGTTTTTTTTAACAGCCATCACGTCAAGTAAAAACGAATAACATTTACTGGATCGAAATAAAGATAAATTACCTCGTTTATCAATGTATAAAATTTATTTACATAAATTTATTCATAATTACATTTTAATAACCTGGTCAACAAATAATAATTATAATAATAATTTCGATGTGATGAAATTATAGGTGTTGGCAATCGTACAAAATATTAATCCAATTTATTAAAAGCTACTAATGATATAATAAATCCCATGAAACAAATTTGTATGTTATTAGAATGAACATAGCGACAGGTACGTCCGCACGCCTTGGCTTTCAGATTGCAACTAAAAATTCGAGGCGCCGATTGACAATGTATGTACCTTCATTTATATATTAAATATTACTCTAACTACAATTTTTGCTATTTTCCACATACCCTATGCAAAAGTTAAAGGTGATCTTATCTTATCTTTTCTGAGAAAAATAAACAATGTTCACAGGAGACGCTCTGTTCCACATACACTCGAGAACAAAGGAGAGACCAGACTATCATTTAGTTACTACTTCAAAACAATTCATCCATCATATCATTAATGAAGTCACAGTTGAATTGGTATGCGATGCCTTGATTACTTAATTAACACTTAATTTTATAATAAAGTTTGATTTTTTAGAATGATTTAATGTCTTTTCTTTAATATTTCAAAGCAGGTTTAAAGATGCCGAACAGATCATTACAACTTTATTTCCAACGCAGGCAACAAATTAATGGATGCAACATTTTATGAGTGTTTAGGAAATAAAGTTACATTGTACAGTAAACAATTACCTCTTCAAATCAAATTCAAGTTTTTACTATAGTTATGAAGATACCAAAGACATCGGACCCATTTTACTGTTTTGTATTACGATTCTTTGGCAGAGAACATTTCTATTTAAACACTTGCTGAAATGTATATTTATTGTTTATTGTGACTTATACTAGTACTTGTAATGTAATGAATAAACTGAATAAACGAATAAACGAATAAAATGAATGAATGACTAAAATGAATAAACGTAAGCCTTGAAGTTAGTTCCGTGCTGTTATTCCATTATCTCTGATTTTGATCAGTACGATTTAATTATTTTTTGAGCAGAATATTTTCAATACAAAATTTAACAACACATATGCAGGAAGTGAATTAAAAAAATTATAATTAAAAAAAAAACAATTATTATTTACAAAAATACATACTCTATTACAAAAATATAGGTAATTTTAAGACACTTCTTTTAATAACTGAAATCAATTTTTAATATATTTCATATTTTACAAAGTATTCACTTTACGAATCTCTCTCAACTGCAAACCAAAAGAAAAACTATTTAACTTTATTTGTATTTATTAATTCTTGTAAATAATACACATCTAAAATTTATAAAATGCTAATTAAATTCTCACGTGTAAATTTAGAATCTCTAATCTGGGCTCACTTATCGGTTGTATAAATGTAAATACTCTTTTATGTGTTCCTTATTATATATTTTGTATTAGTTAAAAATTATTGTTTTAGATTACACGTATTCGTTTTTAGGTTAACATAAGCGTTGTAAATAATAGTAAGTAGAAAATTAGTTACTTTAAAAATTTGATAGTCCGTAAAATAGGTTATAACTAAATTATAATGGTAGCAATAATTGTACAAATATTCGAACATCCTATACATGAATTTACTAGAAATTAAGCAAAAAAACAACTCCGAGAATTGTACAAATATTTTGATACACACAATACTGTATATATATATATATGTAGACAGTTTTCGTTCTTGACTTTAACTGAACCTTCAATAGTTTTGGAACATGCCTGCCTCATTGGCCGGTTGTTTCATTATTTTTACTTTATTAACAATACCGTAAGGTAAAGAAACTACATTGGTCAATGTCCCCTCGGAAATTTAGAAGCGTATCGAAATGATATTTGTTTTCTCATTCTTTAATATTTGCTCAGCGTGACTGGAACATACGAACACGAACGATAATAATGAAATCTAGTATTTAATAAAGTCGTGGCCATTTCTCTAAAAATCTCTTGAGAGAATTTTTATTAGAAAACGGTACGTTGTATTTTTTTTTTATTTACTTCACTTTATTGGAAATAAATATACAAGTAGAAGGTAATTTCATCGGCGCATAGTTTCATTTATTTCTTTCGATTAGAAATCAAATAAAGTATATACAAAAAACATACAGTATTACTATGTTATCTAACACTAACAAATAGTTTTTTGATCATTCATCCCTGTGACATTCTGACGAAGCCTAATCTTTCTTATTTTATTTGTTTTCTTATACTAAATTTCTCGCATCGCGTCGAAGGAATGGCGACATATATTTCCCATAACCTTACATACTACTTCCTCTATCATACTTCATCTCATTTCCAATTACTCACATATATAATTATTTTATATGTTTACGTTTATTTTGTTTGTCACAGTTTCTATATTTACTGTATTAATTTTACATTTATAGAAAGACCAAGTTCTGACAATTAAGCATGAATTAAATCCGAGACCTGTGTATATATCGCAACCATTCTTCCCCGTGATAAATATTCTCCTTAAATATTATTTCATGTCATTTAAAACAAATAGTTTCAATAACTTGATTTCTTCAATTAAAAATCAATACATGACTTTAAATTTTTTTTTATAGTTTTAATAATTGATACGGTATTAATAATAATATTGTAAATATATATTAAAAAATATAATTAGAATTTACCGATTTCGATACATTCGGACACCAAAACGAATGAACGCCATCTTAACTCAAACTTAATTTTTATTATTTAGGTGTTTGACGTCATATAACGAGTTAAAGAGAATATAAAGTTTCTTTAACACTAGATTTACCGACACATTTTTATGGTTTTCTTTTCGTATATGTACATTATTTCATTCATATCTTTCCTGTTTCGCAATAAAATATATAAAACAATATTGCCAGAGGCGGTAAAAAAAATAAAATATCAAACGTATATCATTATACGTAACTTCTTATATAGGGTCGTCCAGTCAAAATGACTGGTCCGGTAAATATAGTGTTAACAACGCCATTAATATCATTATGATGTCCATCCACAGCTTAGAAGCGACAGATCTAAGTCGTCCCTTACTAATCATCCTGCACTTAATGTTTTATAGTAGTCATTTAATTTTTATGGTATTTGAAATCTATAGTTCAAATTTCAATACTCTATTTCAGCTCTGAAGTCCGATGAAAATATATGTCGTCAAAAAAACTAAAAGCGACTATCACATTATAAAAAAAAATTAAGATTTGTTATAGTGTGATTACTATTATTATTAGACAATTTAAATTAGTAAAGTGTACATTATCAGGTAAAGTGAATTAACTACAATACTTTGAAATAAGGCATAACCAATTCCGAGTACTGTACATATATTTCAATATTCCTCGGAACTAAGATAAGTTAAAAAAAGTTAAATAAGTGATAGTGTTTTTTAACCGTCATTATTTATAACTATTTAAATTTCGTTTTGCGCTACCCCAACATTTTGAACAGTATTGTAATTATAGATTACAGATTATAAAAAATAATAATTAGACCATCCAAATTTTAAACCAGCTAACTTCTTCCTTTTGTATGTTTTGTTTAATTATGTCTAATTAAGTTACATCTTACAATGAGACTAAATAATTTACGTACATTCTATTCCTCCAATTAGCATCTGTCATCTAATTTAGTATTCAAAAAACAGTGTCGTGCCATCATTAAAAAAATCCGCAGCCTTCTTACCGGATTAACGAAGGAGTTTACTTTTCCGTTCTTCTTTTACCCTTTAATTTGGTAACGTGACCGACCCTTTTCGATTTAAATTTCGCAAGATGGCCTCGACTACCACGTTTCCGCTTATATAATGCGTAATAATTATGCCCCTGCATTTATGTTTAGCTATGCTCTCTGATTTTATTCGCAATGTTATTTAATGTTTTTAAGTTTAGTTTAAGTTTATTGATTAATACTAAATTAGCAAAAATATTTATATAAACAGGACATGAATGGAACTTAAGAAAGATTTAAAGGCAAGATTAAAGTTAATTCCGAAATTATAATAGGAAGGCAATCTTATCAGGGATAAGAAAAGG
This sequence comes from Pharmacophagus antenor, assembly GCA_018245475.1. Lineage (NCBI taxonomy): Eukaryota > Metazoa > Arthropoda > Insecta > Lepidoptera > Papilionidae > Pharmacophagus > Pharmacophagus antenor. The sequence goes on along the minus strand of DWQX01000172.1, from coordinate 52,346 downwards.
ACAATGACTATCATTGTCCTTGTCAGGTGTTACATGTGGAAGTAATTTGAGAAGGCCGCTGACAACAGATACATATATAGGTACATTGTGTACATAATATATGTACTTCTTTGTCTTGCATTTTGTATTATAAAATAGATCGTTAGCATAGCCATAGCTAGACATTAAAAAAAATTGTAAATATTTATTACAAAAGAGTGTATATAAATAGCAATTTAAAAATATATATTATAAAAATATATGTAAAAGTCATACTTGTAAATATCTGTATGTTATTATATTCTAAATAAATAAATGCCTCAAAAGCGCAACGGTTAACCACATGCCTTGTAACACGTACATTCCTGACCAAATTCCAATCCGCGATCACATAACTAGTAACATCAGTTTGGTCGTAAGGTTTTTTAAACACGTCTAGCCAGCTATCACCTTTACAGACCACGTGGCGGTTTTATTGCCGTGTTACAGCAATACATGCAAGAAGCAGAATATTCTAGAAGGGCAGAGATAACTATTTACGATCTCATATTGACTTAACATCATGTGATATTGAGGTCAAGTGCTCATAATGATGTTAATAATTATAAAACGTCAGTGATTTAATTTTATGTACAATAGTTGTATGAAATTGCATATATATATATAATAGGAGTAAAATAGAGTACCTAATAATATCAAGAATAGTTAGACATTAGTTTAGATTTAGAAAGTACATTGTAATATACGGGTATAGTGAAAGTAAAACCCTAAGCAGTATGCAGAGCTATTTATATAATATTATCACTCATTCGACTTTCAACATTTAAACGTATTTATAATTTATACTATTATTACAAGAATGACTGTCAAACTAACTCGGTGCCATCAGATTTAATTCTCTACATGTTTTTCATTAATTAAGGGCATAATTTGAGCTATCAAAAACACCCATTATTCGATCCATCGTGATTATTTTAGGAATCGTTTTTATTCTACTATAAGTATAGTATATATATAGTACTACACGTGTCGTCACTATTATTTGGTTTAATGGATATATATACATATTGCAAGGAGGTGCAGACGAATTTTTAATTTCTTTTGAAACTGCTACATATGAAACAATTTTACATTCTGTTATATAACATAATCTTCTCCAACTTATAATGATGGGCAAAATCGCCGGAAAAAGACAAGTCTTGGCTCAGAAATATCAGAGAGTGGACAGGGTTTGCCAGCGTTCAAGACCTCTTTCGCTTGGCTAAAGATAGAGAGAGATATTCGCTAAGCTGACGGCCAACCTCCGATAATGGAGAAACACAAGAAGAAGAAGTATTGTAATTAAAAAAATCTATAAATAATATTATTACCTATACACGAAGTATATTAAATATCATTTTATTTTTCTGAAATTAACAGTAAACAGCACGGGACTAACTATTAATAAATGTATTAAATTCATTATTATTGTTATTATTATCATACTTGTATTGTATTGGACATTGTAAAATTTTTCAAAAAAATGAAAATTCTTATTAAGACTATTCATTCTGGTGGTGGTTTTTAAAGTGCAGTACTAAACATTCTTTTTGTAATATACATGTTCACCATTTCGAAATTTTTTTCTCACCCGAATTTGTCGACGTCAGCTTCAACTTTTACCTAACATAAGATTAAATGTATAGTGTTATTATAATAAATATTTCAAACTCATGTATTGTTTTATTTTTAATTATTGATTTTCAAAAACTATTTCTATTTCTGATTAAAAATTATAATGTAACTAATAAAAAAAAATAAAGTACAATCAATAATGACATTAGCGTACGAGAAAAGTTGTAAATAACATTGATTTGAATTGAAGTCAATAACAAAGTTGATATAATATTTTCAGTTAACAGCGATGATAAAGAATTAAAAAAATCACAACATGATGCTACGTGTTTTATCGAAGTTTTACATTTAAGTGTTTATTTTTGCCCTCTAAGCATGCCACAGTTAATTATTATTATTATTTATCCGACTCTCCAGCTTCCTCCGAAAGAAATATTTTTTAAAATAATTTATTCTCTAAAAATATATATCGATAATAACACGCCACTGATTATAAAATGCACCCAAATTATTTTACAGTAGAAACAACAAAAAATACCCGAATTAAGCATTATCTCTATTAGGAGTAGAGTAAAGAAAGACACATATGTATGAATATATACCGAAAGAACAAAAATGTTTAACTTAGTGATGAAACACATAGAAATGTTCGACAGAAAAAGATGTCAATAATGAACAAAATGAAACAGCCCTCGTTAACTGGAGAATATGAAAAAGAAATAACTTTCAGAAGACGGATTGTTTCACGGATCGACGGATCCGTGAGTCAGTTTCGATGAAGCTGTAATAGTCGTCAAAAAGACTAACAGCGCAAACTCCACCGAACCCAGCAGCACCAGGAAGACGGATTTTGTAGTATACATTTAATAATTATTTTTTTTATTAAATAAACCTTCTTTACATAGTCCATAATTTCCGAAATGCATATTAATTGCGTTCACCAATTTTTATTTTCACCTTTTGATATTTTTAACGCCTAGAATTTTGTTTTACAAGAAAGAACAATCTTTATCGAATCATCAGTAAAATATTATTTGAGAATACATAAAAATGGTATAAAAAAATAATAAATAGGTTCCTAAAACAAATATGCAATGACTGAAATCAATAAGAGATAGAATTAGTGTCAATAAAGAGAATCGACATAAGCCTGATAGGAAGCGGATAACATTCGTATGAAGGCACTCTGAAATGCTTTTAAAAACGAACGTCCATCCGTTTGCGTGGTCACGTACACAAATAGAACGTAAGCGCACCGGCGCGGCACCAATGAAACTTCGCTTGTTTCCCGATCCGTTAATATTACACGTGAAATGTTCGAGCTGCAGAATTTCACGTTCATAATTCGACTTTCTTCATAGCGCAGTGGTTCACCGCTTGTCCTGTGACGCGCTGGCTAGAAGTTCAATTGCCGGGCCACAGAAATAGTGGAGTATGAAATGCGGTCGTTTCCCATCTGGCTACCTATCACCCTCAACGAAAACTTGCTGCTTTAATAACGTCGTTATGTTCTGATAATTATACATTTAAGAGCTAGAAGTATTCCAGGGGAACACCTATCATAACCCCATTGTCATTTAACATCAGGTGTAATTCAAGGCTACTACAACTGATAAAATATCTCGTATTCTCATCACTGTTATATTCTTTTTATGAAATAATTTTTCAACTTTATTTCATTTAAAAAAAAATGTAATCAGTAATCCTACTATTTGACCCGAACTCATTAACATTTGACACCAATTTCACATGATGTTAAATGATGCCGCATGCCCGCGAAGAATACCCTGACTCTCATATACGCATGAGACTTTCTGAACACAGCAACGCTGTTACATCATCTACTTGATATTGAATATCATTATAAATGTGACACTCCATACTTCATTATATATGTTGCCCCGGATTACAACCGGGGACCTCCGTCCAAGGCAAGCGGTGAACCACTCAGCCACGGAGGTAATAAACACACCCACCACCATCCAAACATCCCTATTTATATATTCCCGTGTTATATAGTAATAGTTCAGCTACTGTGTCACATGTGATGAATATCTATATATGGAATCAATTTAAATATTATTCGTGAATAGTGAAATAAAATCAGAGTTTGCGGTTGCTATACATCAACATGATTGTAGTGAAGGCAGCCCATGCTATTCAAACGCCAATGCGCAGCGAAGCGTGCGGCGTACAAACAAAGCCCGTACGCAGGTATTAACCCTAACGCTGACCAAAACGTTCATTAAAACCGACCTTTGAATTGGACGTCATTCACTTTACTTGTATGCGGTGTGAAAATTGGGATTATTTGATATTTGACATTGATGCAATATTGAGTTTCCCCTTCTTTTGAATATCTGTGTGATAGAGTGAGAGATAAAAGAGAAAGAGTGATCTGTTATTAAAATTGCTTTCTACATTTATTACATAAATTACAATTAAATAGTATTTTTTGTATCTTCATTATTATGTAAATGACATTAGTATCTATGTCTTTAGACATAGATTACCAAAGTTATAACTCTGAACTATTTATTCACTACTGTCTCTGTTTTTAACAAAACATGGCTTACGCTGTGGCCATATTACAAATTTGTATGTTACATTCTTATTATAATAATATATTGGATTGTTTTTTTGATAATAAAAAAAAATAATTTTAAGATTAGTACATCGCATAGAACCATTACAATAATTAAAAAAAAATTAAAAAATTATATAAACGATGCAATAACTTATTCGCAAATTTTAACAATGTATCGTTGGCTAGCAATATGTATTAGCAATCATAGTAAGCGAGCGCAAGATTTTTCCTGAAACTACAATTTATTCAAACGCGGATGTTTACATTATTTAATCGGCCAATAATCCACCTCAAAGCAACGTAGGTTGGCAGGGGAGTATCGAGAGGGGAAGGGAGATAGCGCCCCGAGCTACGGCTTTGACGCGATAAAATGCATGTAAAAACAAACACAACATATCGAAAATGTCGGAAATTTCGCGTGAAACGCAATTTCATGTTTTTATTATCGAAAAATCATTCTTAAAATTATATTTCACCATAGCTGAAAATTAATTAGCCCTGTGTATACAAAATGTTAAAATGTTGTTATTAATTGCTAGAGTGAGATAGAAGACCGGGAATCTATGAATATTGATTAGTACCAAGGTTTTCTAATACTTTCTAAAAAGGTCGTCAACGCAGCTGCGATTCTACAGATACTACGCCTGTCTATAGATAAATCACTTACCGCGTGAACCGCTCGCTTGTTTACCTAACTTCCATATTAAATAATTATTAAACTCTATACGTGACTATTTATTTCTTATAAGAATATAACTATAATCGATTTTATCTGTAATACTTGAGACCCCGATCCCACTTGATGTTAAGAGACAATAAGGTCATATATGATGAATCGTATTCGTCCAGAACACTTCTTGCTCTCACATGTATTACTACCGGAACATAGCAAAGCTGTTATGGAGGGCAGATTGACACATTGGGGGTAAAAACTGCAGCAACGTCTTTTTTTTGTCGAAGAGAAAATCTTCTAAATATACCCTGCTTCTGGGGGAGAACTCAGTACGTAATGAGAGGCCCCGGGATCTCCTGCGGAACGCACCGGTGCCGTTCTATACCAACATCTATACTCGACTACACCGCGGATTAGTATCCGGGACATAAGCGTTACAAGGAAAGCGGTCAACCATTGCGCCACGGAGGAAATCATATGGTCTCTACGTTCGAAGCTCACCGGGCCAAAATCCGGATATACCCGTAGCACCATCAATGGTTATTCGGCTCCGATAGACACCACGTACTGGATTAATTACAGTAATCCTTTCGCATCCACGCATTTCCATTACACTAATTACGAGTGCCTAGACCGTTTAGGCAGGAGAAGGGATACATTTAAATTAGACTATTGTTTTAGTAATTTAATGTTAATAATGATCAATTAATTGAAATGAGCTATCTACTGTTTAAACAAAGTTAAATTTATAAATAAATTCTAAATAGTAAGTACACGCTTATAACTACTCCGTACTACCTTCAAAAAATAAACTAACACTGAAATTAAAAAAAAAAATATTATAAAAATCCAAAATGCCCATAAATTAAACAAATATGTACTGCTTGAAACCTTTTTTCTTTATAAAATCAGTAAATTTGAATATTCGTCCGTTTTGTAAAATTTTCTTCATACGTTAATAGAAATTATACAAGAAATGTGTCTAATTTAGTGCTCCTATTTTTCCTTACATAAACTCAATATTTCGTTGCAATTTCAAAGTTCATTGAGATATGTTTTCCTCTCACTAAACAAATAAACAAATAGTATAATCGATTTCATTTCGATGAAATAATTTTATTATAATTCTAGTAAATGAAAGTGATAAGAAATGTAATATTATAAAGAAACGAGACACAAACAAATAGGTAGTCTATTTTGTAGTACATGTCATACCTCAAGATGTCATATCCTTTATGCAAAGCAGACTTTATCATATGAACACTTGAACTCGCTTGCAATATAAACGATTGACGTAAGCACACTAGAAGGTGAACAAGCGGACGATATCGGGGCGATATTTGCATATGTGAAGGGTAAATTATAGTTAAATTTGTTATAAGAATATGATTATAAGATTGAGTTCCTCGGTAGCGCAGTGGTTTATCTCTTGCCTTGTAACGCCGAAATCTCGGATTCGATTCCGGGTCACAGGAGTAGTCTCAATGGTGGTTGACTTTTTCGAACCGCCTTTTTTTTTCATCAGTTATGGGTTAACAATTGGCGTTGATTTCACTAGATGTTAAGTGACAATGAGGCCGTATATGGTAAAGAGTGTTCGCCCAAAAACCATCTGGTTCTCACATATATGACTGGTGGAACACAGCAAAGCTGTGACGGGGGCAGCTTGACATTGAGTTTTTGTATGTTAGGTCTAAGCGAAGAGTATATTTTCGTGTATAAACATTTTTATTGGATAACATTGGTATGTACAAGCTCGTCTTAACATAAAGGCACGCCATCTTCTAATCATCTTCTAACTCATCATAAATTAAACGTTCATCATCTTATCCATTTGTTATTTATTATTTTAAATTATAAAATCTATTGTCTGTCTACAAAACCACCGGAAAGTAAATGGTAAAATCTATAAAGGTAAGGCGCATTAGTTCATAATGAGTCTATTTACCGAAAAACGAAGAGATTAATTTTTAAATATTAATAATACCTTATCGTACCTATTATATTGATTTCAAACGTGCACCGTAGCGCTACGTGGCTACGAACAAGTACGCGTCGTTTCTCGTAGACCGTTCTCCGATCTTCCAATAACAGACCGTCGCGTATGGGCCACGTAGATGGTCCTATTTATAGACAGTACAACGTAACGTGCAGAATCGATAACTATTGACAAATATTATTAAGATACATATTCTGCGATTTACACTGTCCGTGTACATTAAGTTACATCTCCACACACCTAAAACTACTAAGTAATATCTAGAACATTATATTTGCTATAAATATTGTAGTAAGTTGTTTTAAGTACATTTTTCTACGTCACAATATTCATTGCTTGTTAGTGTAAAAGATTTATTTCTTTTTCAATGTTTCCATTACACCGTACTCATATTACTGAAAAGCATGTCTCTCTTAATACACGTGTTTTCCCTCATACAACAACATGCCGGTGTCGGTGTTCCCATCCGATCACAACGTGCGTGTCTTCAAGACCAAAATGAATGGCTGCTCTTTGATTTGTGCACTTTACCACCTAAAACTACAACATCACTGAAAATCAGGTTAGTTTGTGATTAAATACAAACCTATGAAGTATAAGAATAAATATATAACTCTGGAATTTTCCACGTTATATTTATGTAATGTATTTTTTTATATTAGTTTTAATAAACACACATTTCATACAAAGTATAGTTTATCTATAATATTATATCTGAACCCATTTTAAGGAGAAAAGATGAACGTTAGTCATTTATACATAACGCGTTGTACAGAGTAAAACGAGTATGCTTGTACTGTGTACTCTGTTCTGGTATATCGCGGAACTAATCTACCGTGTTACAAGCGAATTGCTGTAATTTCTGGAATGAAATATACTATTACAATTTCTGTACAAACGTTAACTCGTGATTTAGGTGATAATTATAGTAGGGGACTTTAAATAGGTAATTTTGCAACGTTTACTTCTAGTGGATGTCAAACTACGTTTTTGAAATAATAAGACATCACAGAGGACTAATATAATAGACACCAGATAGCTCAACATAAGAGCAGAGAAATGACGTGTTATTTTTTAACCTACATTAAAATAAACATAAAGACGATAGAGGAGATATTCAAAGGTTAATAACTTTATTTGTTAATGCAAAGTCACTGTAAAAGTCTGCATAATAGTAACATAATAAATAAAACTCTGCACGTAAATGAATTAAAAAACAGACACAGTTACTTTTTTGGACAAACTGGTGTCTGTCTTTTTTCTGTTATCATTATTATACTTAAAGCAAAATGCAATGTTTTAATGACGATGAATAAGGTCGAAGACCGTTATATTAATAATTGAGATTATATTAATGATAGAATAGATTTTCGACTGCCTCCGCGGTGCGGTGTCCTTGATTCGATCCCCAAGTCACAGGAATAGTGGAGTTTGTGTGTTAGTGTTGGTGGTAGGGTTTTTCAAACCCGCCCGGCTAGCTATCACCCTCAATGTCAATCTGCCGGCATAACAGCTTTTCTGTATTAAAGCAGTTAAACATATGAGAGCCAAAAGTATTCTGGTGTCTGAACACGATTCAAGGCGTGACAAAATATATCAAGTAATTAAATAAAATGTCTTTTTTTTTTAATATTGTCCATCATTAAGTGGCTTTTCTTACAATGTCTGAATAGAATTAATATAAGGGATATTAAAAATACGCATATTCCACAACAAAAATTTATTAGAAAATACATTTAATTTATCATAGTAGTTAAAAGTACATTTTATGTTTATTTAAGCTACTATTTAAACTACAATTTTTTTTTATTTTTTTTTTTTTCACCATTGTAATAACACGTCTTACTTCCTAATTTCTTATAGGATAAATAACATTTATTGCGAAATTATATATATAGCCATAGTGTATGTACGTTGTTATGTCACTTGATATTTAGGTGCGGTCATAAACTTTTAAATGCAGAAAAGGCATCAGTCACTCTAATAGTGACAATCACACCGTTACAAACACATAAACATTAATAATTTAATAACGATTAATATCATTCGAATATTCGAATATTTTACCTATCCTAAAACTCTTACCGATTGTAATATTGTAAACATGGGAAACATTCGTTACTTTCTTCGTCCTCAACATTGAAATAATAGATTTATAGTTTCTTAAACTATGATGCTTCGTTAACATAAAACGATTTAACTAGGTCTTCGAGAGCATCAATTGCGGGTGTATCTTATGAGATGAAGCCTTATTTTCTTAATATTAAGCTTGAGAGAATTAAAATTATATAACCATAGACAATTATTACGAAATAATCGACAATGATTATCTAATAACATGCATTATGTCCTACGAGTTAAGTACAACGTAAAACTTTTTTTTGATATTTTTAATACTTTTAAAATATAAAGAAGCGAAAAGAGCAATAACTTATTTTAATATTAAGCTTGATAAAATTTAAATTATGTAACCATAGACAATTACTACGTAGAAATCGATACACATACATATCTAACATGCATTATACTCTACAAGTTAAGTATAATCTACAACTTTTCTTTTATATTTTTAATAATTTTAAAATATGAAGAACCGAAAAGAGCAGTAATTTAATAAGAAAAAACACTTATAGTACAAATACAATTATTTTTAGTAAACATTATTATTATTAAATAACAAACATTAATTAAATATAGAAACATTACTAGAGAGAAATAACGTCATGTGGTATGTGATAAATATTTTAAAAACACAAATTCATAATTATTTTTTACACTAACATAAAGTTAGTGATTGACACGGTATTATGATTTTGAATATTTTTTGGTCTTTTTAATAATTGCCAACTACGAACTAATCTGTTACGGATAAATTTCAAAGTTTCCAGATCTTGATGGTGAAATTGTCAATTCGCACAAGTGAAAAACAAGAGAGTTCGATTTAATTTTATAAACATTTCACTAACCAAATATTTATTGCTATTAAAACTAAGAACAATTTAATTATTTTGAAACTGGTTTTGGAATTGGTTTTGGAATTGGTTTTGGAATTGATTTTGGAACTGATTTTGGAACTGGTTTTGGAACTGGTTTTGGATCTGGTTTTGGTACTGGTTTTGAAGCTGGTTTTGGTAACCATGGAAGTTTTGGTAAGCGTTAGTATCATGTACCATTGGATATTGCAGTTGGGGTCTAACTTGAACGTTGGGCTGGTAAATGTTGTTGCCATTTTGATTTATAGCACTATTTTCACAATGATATGTGTAAGAATGACCTACATTCCCAGATGTTAACTGATTTTTGTTTTGAACTGATGGATGATAAGGGCCACGCCTTAAATCCACCGATGTATTAGCAATATAGTTCAATCCTGCTTGCATCATGGATGGTTGTGTGGCCATATTCATAGCTACTTCCGACCTCTGTAAATTTATGCAAATACAATAAAAGTTTTCGCATTGTTCGTAAAATTATTAATCACCCAAACAATTAAAATTTAAATTATTTGGAAGTGATGATTATCTAAGTTAAAAATTGCAAAATAATTCATTGCAACTGTTCGAAAATAAACACGCACAACTTTCTAACAATGCCATTAGAAAAATTAAGTAGACTTTATAGAGCTATTGTGGTTATGTGAATTGTAAATTTATCGAAATTAATCTTAAATTCAATATAAATTCCTGCTCACTATAAAAATATCTTTAATTGATTATCTTCTACTGTATAATATAATACAATATAATAAATATTTACATAACATATAATTATTAGTTATTTGTAAATTGGCATACCTGATAACCCGTATTATATGTTTCTTGATAAAATTGTCCCTGATTGCAGTGAAACTGTAGTAAAGGGTCTTGTGCCATCGTTTGATGTTTGCGCCGGTTTTGATTTACGTGGCTATTTATTGATTGCATATTTAACGCGCTCCTTTTATTGTTAGAGTTTACCTGGGTGATAGTTTGCAGAATTTTATTATCAGTTTTTACTTTATCAGTTTGTGTATATAAGTTATTGGTAAACTTAAGTGCATTCATCCGTGACTGCAGCAATCTATAAGCAATTATTTTCAATGTTACAATATCGGTCGTACTTTCTATCAAAGAATATAAATCACGTGGACTGTCATTAATTAAACGCAATATTTTATCATGTAGATTTCGATCAAACATTTTCTTATTCATTTCGCTTATTTTAAGAATTTGATCCAAAACAGATTCGTTTTTGTCTTCAGGTACGTTTTGTACTTCTTCTTTTAGTACTGCCGGTTTAACTAAATTTTGGGCTTCAGTTTTTGGCTCATTTAAGGGTTTTATTGTTTGGTTCTGGTACTTAACATTTTCATCTTTCACATTTTCATCTTTAATATTTTCATCAGTAGTTAGATCCACGGAATCCAAATTTTCTTCCTTTGTCTGTATTCTATTGCTATTAAGGTAATTATAGACTCCTGAAGGATTTCCACTACTTTGCAAATTATTATTTCTTGCTATATTGTTATTATTTGTATATTGATTAGAATTAAATATTTGGTGTTTATTTTCATTTTCCATTTGACGTCCGCTCATCATGCTTTTAAAACTGAAACAAATGATCGTATTAAAAAAAAATTCTATGATGAATCGTAAAAATTTATCAATCGTAAGAGTCAATAATTGACATTTTGTTACTATACATCATGTGGAAACCTGTATAAAACCAAGATACTTTCTTTTTTTCTTTTTTTTTTTACTGTAGACCACTCGACGATATAATTTTACCTCAGCATATAGACATTTTTCAAAAGGTAATGGTACCTAAGTAAATATTCTCATCAAGGATACTTTACATAAGATTGGAAAACTATCTGCTGTTGTCAATTAGAAGCAAATATAAAACTCATATTTATTATCATATATGTGACGCCAAAGCGTACATGTTCGATTATAACATTCAATGTTTGCGTACATTAGTTCCCTTTTACAAATTAAACACTGAAACTGAAAAATATTAACAAAATGATAATTATAATGCAGGTGAATAACGAAATTCACGAAAAATAAATTATGAACTCAATCGTTATGAAACCGATGGGCGAATCAATCACCGAGAAGAGCACACGTCTCCTTGAAAATAATTAAAACACTTTAAAGGACGACTGCACCCGGTGCGGCACGGGTATGCGTATCGCGTAATTGAGATCTCGTCAATTTGGACTCCAAAGCACGGTCATGACGTACCAATATTACCAGAAGTGTGCGGAAAATGTCGACTTTTAAAGATCGATTTATTTTTGTGATTGGGATTCGAACCAGTTATTACATAGTATTATAGTTATATACAGTTGTTATATAGCTATATGAAGTATTAAATAAATAAAAAATTTAATAAAAATGAGTTATGAATAATTTTTAATGTTTATTTTTAAATAAATACTGAAAAAAAAACATAAAATTCATTGCGAATGCGAATGCATACACGTCTTTCATCACTGCATTACTTGCGGTTGGAGACGCTGAAAGAACGACTAACTATGAAAGGAGGTGTTATAAAGTACATTGTATGGAATGCATTCTATTAACACACCTCAATCAATGCCGTTAACAATTAAAATTGCTAGCGGCATTGACAGTGGTTGTAATTTAATAAGTTAGCCACACTTTGCGGCTGTCAACTGTGTCAGACTATAATTGACAGTTTGTGTCCGCAAAGGCAAAATAATTCGAGCGGGTACTTGCCGACGTTCCTCCACAAAGAGTAAACAAACACATGTCAAACAATCTAAAATTTACTCATATTAATTACCTTGAGATAAATTACAGATACCGGGACTTTAACAATAATAATCATAATAGAAACCACACCTAAAACTTGACTAATAGACGGTGAGTTATTAAAAAGCCAACGCATATTTAATCTTCTTTCCAAAAGAAAATATTAAACGCAATATAATATAGTATTAAAATGAATAATTCGATTTTTTTTTGTAATGACAATGTCGGTTTCTTCTAATAAAAGATCATTTTATTTCCTTAAAACTTTAAAGTGTATACCTTATATTATTTGGAAAATATTTAAAATATTATTTGCTTCATACTCTACAATAAGGAAGTTTTACTTTTAAATCTCATGTACTTTGAGTTTTAATATGTTCAGTAAATTTAAATAGCCCGATAATACTTCTAATTTCACATTAAATACTTTATAGTAAGTATTAAGTTATAACTTACGAGCGAAGTAACAAGAGGTGTGCGCTGCGCAAACTGCAGAGCAGAGAACACTAGCTGAAAAACTTTTTCCTTTGGAGTGCAGTGAATTCGCCTGGGGGCTTTACGACGAACTGAGGCACGATATCGTTGCGGGCCCTTTTTAAGCTGGTCAGGGCGGAGTAGCAACAGATGCCCGCCCAACAAGGAGCATGCGCGCGATGCTGACTGCAAATCGCCCCAACCGGTGCTAACTTCGCTCATTTATTGCGAACAAAAGGTGTAAAATTTTTTCAATGTTAATTTATTATAATGCAAGTGCAAAGTTATTGCATTCTTTCATATGTTTTATTATATGGAATTAAACTTTCATAATATGTGTTAGAACTGCTGAAAGTGCGGTACAAGAATAATTCCGTTCAAACGTATGGTTTCTGTTACAATGCCGTCGGTGATTTTCCGAGTCGGCACAACAAAATTAATACATCCCGTCATCGCGATGGCACCGCGGATTATATTCAATTGTCATCGCTTCGAAAAGTAAGTAAAAAATGATCATAAATAATTTATGTTGATGACGTATAAACTAATATCGTTATTTTATTTGAAAAAAGTGTTAAAAATTTTGTTTCGTTCCAGTATTAGGAGTTTCCTTGTTTCGTTCCGGTATTTCTATAAATCAAAATTCATCTCTACGTCTTTATCCGCATTGTTTTTTTGTTTATACACAGTCTAAAATTTTACGAAATACATGCCAATAACTTTTGAAATGCGTGAAAGTTACAATACTTAAAGAAACTATATTTATTATTTTTCAATTTCCCTATTGTTTCTAATGTCTCTTTAAAACATTTGAATAGCTCTTTGTTTTTACTTGATGACAAGGAACAAATTGTATTGAGACTTGTAGCTATATTTATTTTTGTTTTTATGACCTGCATAAGTATGATAAAAATCGTACTACAAAATCTCCCGAATGTTGATAAAAACATTCCCAACTTAATGCTGGAAAAATAGAATAAATTTCAAGATTTCTGATGCAATAAATTAGTATAAAATTTTGGTTTCTACAGTTTCTATTTACCTTTGATCGATTATATTGATAAAAATTTATTTCAGGAAATACATAGTTACTTTATGGGATAGAGAATCAAAGTACATTAGATGCATAGGATTCTTAAACGTAAAATAGAAACAGTTTATAGTTGTGACCGTCACTAAGGTTAGTCGTAGGAATAAATCTGCATCGATCGGCGCACTAACAATAGCATGCCATATTATTGATAAGACAATTGCATAATAAAATACCTTTTATTTATTTTTCGAATTACCTTTTTTTCTACCAAATCATACATCGTACATACTATTTGCTTCAGTAATAAATGGATCGATTTAATATCATGTTTTTGTAACATTGTAACGTCGTTTTTAATTTATTTATTCTTCTGATCTCTTTTGCATTTGCAATTAGTCATAATTTAAATGAAAGTTGTGATACCTAAAGATAATTAACGCTGTTCTAAAAAAAAAGGTTAAAACTATATTGTTAAATTAAAGTATTAAGTTACATAACGGTATGCAACATTGGTTTCCAAGAGTAATTAAAAAAAATCTTTTGCTTTTAAGAATTGTGTTTACTATCTATATTCTATATTCAAAATAAAACAGTTAAACATAAAATGTTTACTATGTTTATACTTCACTAATACAACCTTTACCTAATAAATAATGAAATTGAAAAATTTGTAGGTATAAAAAATAAATTTAAATACAATATCACAGCATTTAATTAAATACATTATTTTTGGATACAATAACTAACAAGTTAACTGCAAAGTTGTAAAACAATAATTTTTTACATTTCACAACTCTGTAGTCATTTGTCAAACAAAACTGCCAGTTGTTGTCAATTTTTAGGTTATATTTACGTGCTACAAATTGTCTTCTAAAGGCGTATTGCACAACAATAATGTGTTTGATTCGAATAAAGTTTAAATAAAAAATAAGTTATTTTAAACGTTTTTCCTACTAGTTTTATGTCATATTTCTTTTGAAACAATTAACAACGGTTTATTGATTAATAATGTCTTATAAAATAGAAACTGTAAAACCTAAAAATGTACGAATTTATGAATTGGATGATTTTGAACGGTTACTAAGAGGAATAAAAGTAGCAGCATGCATGATTACTGAATCACACCAAATAGGTATGTTACAAATTTAGTAAGAACATTATGTTAAATTTATTTAAATTGAACAAATTGTGAAATATTTAACTATAATTTTTATAATTAAAATTATGAAGAATGAAAGTTCACAATCGTTTTTATATGTTACATTTTAGAAATAACACAAATGAGTGAAGTGTAACCAAAAACTTTATGTTAGTATTAGAAGATGTGTTCAATTTAAAGCCATATTTCTAACTGAAAGTGTTCTTAGTTTGTAAAACACAAAAGAAAAAAGCTGCTACCTAGAACAATTATTATGTTTGTAATTACATTCAAAATAATATATTAAAAGGAGTTAAAAAATTATAAAAACAATAATTTCATGTTTTGTCAGTTACATAAAACAGTATAATAAGTCAATTGTGTGAGTAATTATTGCATCACAATTTTTACTCAAAACTTTAGTTACTCAATTAAATTACACATATTCTTAAAAATGTGGTTGGAAAATTTGGGATAAACATCAGAACCTTTCTTTTTTTCTCTTATTTTCTATCTTACTTTAATTGTTATTATTTTTTTAAGAATTATATTTTAACTTATCAATTTCATGTTTGTTATATTTTAATTTTGTGTTCTTTTTTTTTTCTTGCATATGCTGCATTTTTATTCAAAACCCTGAAGGTTGACTGGAAGTGACTGACCTCTTGGTATTATGACTGCTTTTCTGTACAATTTTACAGTGCGAAAAGCTTAATTAAATAAATAAATAACAATATTTCACTAATAACTTTATTACAAGTATTGAAAAAATGTGAGCATTTAAAATTTAGTTCATTGAATGACGATAGGTATCAATAATATGATATATTTCATTCGCATAATTAATTTGCATTTTGAATTCAGGATTAATATTCAGTTAGATATTTCTTTCATATGTAAAAGGTGTAGAATAACGAAAAATAAAAAAGTTCACAAAGTATGACTTAAAAAACATTGTAATTTTTTTTAAACTATTTTGAATCTTTGCCAAATTGAGTTACAGCTATAATAATGTTCATATTAATTATTAAACATTTTATTTACTTTATTATGATAGTGGATGAAGCTAGTGTAATTAAGCGCCTCAGTGCTTTAACACTTGGAGGGCCATCTGATGGCAACTGTTGCGGTTGTTGTGGTGTGGGACCGTTTCAAACCAGAGCTCAACAAACAGCCCATTACAAGCATCACTGGCACACTTATAACTTAAAACGGAAGCTATTTGGTAAACCACCATTGTCTTTAGGACAGTTTGATTCTAGACAAGGTAATTACTATTAGGTGTTTTTCATGTTGTTTACTATTCATTGTTATTATTATACATTTTATGGGTAAGGTAGAAAAACAAGTGATGGGTACACATGATTAAAAGTGATTTGTATTATTTTTATATATCTTTTGCTATCAAGAGGCTTGTTTTATAATAATTGTTAAGTTTATTATGTACCTCAGGAGTTAGTGATATAGTTATACTGCATTTTATTTGTAAGGAAATTATATTTAATTCTGTGTTGTAAATATAAAGTTTTTTTTATTAAAAAACTACATCAAAAACAAAATAGCATATGTAAAAATTGCCTTTGTCACACAGATGATAACTCCAGTGTTTCTGGCAGTGACTCTGAGGGTGACGATGGTGGTACCCAACCAGCAAGTGATTTATTTGCAGCTGCCACAAGACATTGCAAAGCGTTTTTCACCAATTATTATGGACAAGTGTTCTGTATATATAGATGTGTTCTGCATCACAGAAAGGTATTTCATTGAAACTGTGATATTTATATAGGTGAAGGGAGTATGCACTTTGGACAATTTAATTTGTAGGTCTAATAACTGTAATTATGATATAATTTTAGAGGAGAAAAAATGATGGGTAGTAGTTCACAAAGGAGTATGTTACAGCTTTTTATGTTATGTATAAAACCTTTTTTAAATATATTAAGTAAGTTTAAATACTTTTATCAATTATGCCAAAGAAGCATAATTTGTTGTATAATCATAACATGTATATTTTTGCTTTTATACAATGGCTTTCTAATTATATTCGAATAGGTGTTCTTCCTACTCTTACTCCACCAGGTGAAATCGTCGCAACATGTATTATTCCATTCGTGTCTGTCACTCATTATATGAGTAGTCATTTTACCCTCATGTCATCTTATAGTTTTTTCCGCATTGTTATACTCTTATATTGATTTAATTATCTAAAATGAGAAGGAGTATTGTCACACGACCTTCATTCCTACTGATGACATCCATCCACCATGCTAATCTGTTACTGCATAGCTCTTTAGAGGTTCAATGTCATTGTTTCTGGTCCCAGTAAAAGGACACCATAAGCGTAATTTTCTTCATTAAGTTAAAGGATTTATCCCGGTAAAGTCAGTTATTTGCGCCCCTAATTACTTACTGACTCGGCAATATACTCAAACCAACTCTTATACGTCTACACCCGCCGGTTGCTCGGGTAGTACTGACCGTAACGTTGCTCATGAACAAACCAAGACAGTGTACCCAACTACTCAACAGTTACAAAAGACGAATTATTAACACAGGAAGAGCTGTCAACGGATGGTGATGGCCAGACGTGGGTCGAACGTTGCCAGCGATTGTCCATCCCGGGTTTCCAGCGTTGGGCAGTACTCATGGTATCTGGTGGTCATTTTGCTGGGGCGATATTTTCTGGTGGGGTCGCTGTGTTACATAAAACCCACCATTCGTACGTGACCCGCCGAGGTCAGGGACAGTCGCAAGCTTACAGAGATAACCATGGAAACGCACCGAGATCGGCGGGAGCTAGTCTTAGAAGATACAATCAAGCTCAGTTCTTAGAGGTAAATGCATAAGACATGTGGAAAATACTTAAAAATTAATCAATTGGTCAATTTAAATATATTGCTTAGTATACGATAGTTTTTGAAACTTTTATAACCATTATCCCTCGGAGTTTTATTTTGAAACGTCAATTGTGAACGTATCACTAGAATTTGATTTATATTTTATCTACTTCTTACTATTAATTAATATATATGGTTTACTATTATCTTCGATAATTTAAACAAAACACTCATTTATCATTTATACAGTCATCAAGACACAAATTATACACAGTAAAGCCGACGGTTTGTAAAAAAGTTATACTCTTTAGTCTTTCTCTGATGGAGAGTTAGTAATTCCATAACTTATTCATTAATAATTGGCTAATGTCCTCCTTAAGGCAAACGGATGATGTAGCCTTCACGGAATTAATGGAATAGTGTTTGTAGTATTGACACTTGAAGGTATTACGATTATGACAATAAACAGTTGTTGATATCAATGCGTGATTATAGCACGTCCAAGAGATAATAGCCGGATGGACCAAAGATCTTAACGGTTGCTCGTGCGTTCTGTATCGTGCGGTCGGATCCTTGAATCAAGCCGCGCTGTTCGGCAAGAATTCCCCTTTGAACAGAGACGATCTTAGAGTCAGGGCGCTACCATTCCCAACAAAAAAGCCCACGTTTAAAGAAGTTAAGAGGGTTCACGAAACGCTCGCAAGCATAGAAGTCTATAGTAAGTATTAAATTATTTTTTCACTTAATTTTACCATCCCAAACGTTGTCTCTTGTTCGTTACAATTGTAGACTTGTTAAATATTTTATTTTTATTTCACTTGCACTCCGAAATTTCCCTAAATATAAGAATTTTTGTCAATAAAATAGACAAAGTGAATGGTCCATGAATAAAATTTTAATGTAGATACGATGGAGTTGTTTCAAAAAGCGTTGATCGCTTCAACTGCCAAACCTGTCAACAAATCTGGTTCTGATACAACTGTGGACCGAAATAAAAAGACGCAGAAGAGTCCAAACAAGCCAATCGACCGAGCTAAGTCCAGGTATTTGGTATAATTTTATTTAGCAATAATAATAATAATTATTATTTCATTTCGAACTTTAGAAGCTCGTGAATCATTTTTATAACTCGTTAACTTTTATATTATTATTTATTTGCATTACGGTTAACATAATTTTTTATTTACTTACACCTATAATATATAATATCTATGTCTTTACGAGTCTGCAAATATATTTTGCTAAATTATCATTGAATTTATTTACACTTTAACATTAACGATACTTGTGTTTTTATGAGCGAATTCAATCAAATATTAAAAAACACAGACAAATCACATGATTAAAATTTAACATAGTTATGTAACCAGAGTAACAGGAAAACAATGTACACAATGTTTAAAGTAGCACTTCAGCTTTTAAATGTGAATTATGTTAGGGAAAGAACACCACGCGAGTTGCCAACGCAGTTGATTTCAAGCGAAGATGAAGGTCCGTGTTTCATTGACTCGGAAACTCCCGCTGAATGGATTAAAACACTATCCGAACAGAGCTCTCGTGGTATCGTTACTAACTCCAGGAAAGACCTAATCAACGATACGACAATAACAAACACGAAGACATCAGAAAGTGAAGGAGAGGATTCGCAAGAAACAAGAGAAAATAAAACAAAAAAGAAGAAGAAAAAGAAGCAAGAAGAGGTGAAACCGGTAAAGAAGAATCAGCAAAAGATTCCTGCTAACGTTAAAAAGGTAACGAAGTCGACGTATACTGTTGCTTAACTTCTATTCATATATATAAAAACGTAATTTTAATTAAATAAAAGCTTTGGAAAAATTACGAGCTTTATCTATCAATACCTCGCGCCGCGATAATTGCTGTAGCGGTGATTCATTTCAGCCAGATGATTTCAGATATGGAAAGTGATTTCAAGCGACGAGCTTACTTCTCTCGAAACCGTGCTCGAGGCCTGGGAAGGCGATGATATAGAAGCAGCTTGCAACACGCAAGATCCGTCCGATGGTAATACTGCACTACATAAAGCAGCTATTGCTGCCAAGGGGGAAATGGTAACGTTAGTACATTTACCAACTTGAACGTATTTTTGTAATCAAATTATTATATGACCTTGTCTAGAGCGGGCATGGTCAAGAAAAATCCCCGCTATAAATATGGCCCCTGAAATTTTTTTCAATATCGGTGTTAACCTTTTGCGTCCACGAATGGCGTCGCTTTCGGCGTCACGGACTTTCACAGTGTACGTTGAATATTGCCTAAGCGGCGACATTCGGCATTTGTGTTAAATTAGCTCGTTAGGTCCTAACTGTAAATAGTTAGTTTTAGCTGTTATTGTTCTTTCTTGTGTAGTATCAAATCATACAACGGAGTAAAATTAGTAAAGATCGTAGCAAAAGTTAAGTACAAATTAACAATAAATATCACGTTGTTTTTATATTTAATTTTTACAAAGTGCGAAAATAAATTTCAAAGTTAATTATTTACTATAACCCATTACTTATAAATAAATTATAGAAATTTAAATGATGTACTTACGTTTTAACGCCACCGCAGTTACAGATTTGGAGGTTTTTAAGTGTCGCCAATTTACATCTAATAAAATTTTATGTACTAACCTAACCTAACTCATATCCATCGAATCAATACTCAAAATAATAAAATATAAATAAGTTACGATAAGTCAGTACATAAAATTTTATCTATTACTGCGGTGGCGTTAATACGTACCTTAATAAGTACCTTATATGATTACTAATTTTATACCATGAATGGAATCAAATCAGTAATTAAATTTGCACTTAAGACAGCGTATGAAATTTTTTTGCAGGCAAATTTTAACTGTCGGCGGTGACCCTTGTGTTAAAAATCATCTACTGCAAACACCTTACGCTGCGTCCACACAGAACGACATAAGAATTGTCTTTCGATTGTTCCAGGCAGAATACCCTGATAAATACAATTATAATAAGGTAATTTCTACGTATTGGCGCTACTGATAATCTTTTAACCGTTAAATCGATTTTTATGATCATGTAAAAATCCTATCGATGGAATCGTGTTTTAACAATAAAAAAAAATTAAATCTGATAATACCTAAGATGCCGCAGACGTATAGACACGTGAAACATCTCTTTTTCGGGACGGATTAAAATATTTCTAAATTAAGTTGAAATTAAGATGAATAATTGTATTTTCGAGTTAAGTTCGTGTCGGGCCTTACTTTTGATCAATGTCCTAAATATCAAGTTTTACATTAATCGCTTAAACTGTGAAGTAAAGCTGTGATCTTACCATTTACTTTTATAAGATTTCCACCATGATATTTACTTTAGATTTCTTGCATAAGTGTTATCAATTTTAAATTGGATTCGCTGTTTAAAACCTCTCCTGTGTTCAGTCACAAATACCAGGGCCGTTAACTCTCGAGCTACTCCAACAAGAGAAAGAGAAAAAGGCCCAGCAGAAAAAACTGAAGCGGCAACGCGAGAAAGAGAAACAGGTCGAGAAGATAAAAACTAACAAGTTTTTACAATTGTCCGACGCTGAAAAGGTTAGTATTTCTTTTTAAGATAAACCTTACTATGCGAAGGTCAGTGCTCTCATTTCATGCAATTAAGGTTGAAAATCGCACGATTTGTCATATTGAATACAGAGTGTACATTATACAAAATGTATATTAGAATTTTCAAAAGTTCGAATTATTCAATAACTGAAATTGTCTTAAAGTAGATAAAGAATAAAATTAAAAAAGGGTAGGTAAACAGTAAGTAAAGGGATATATAAACATGTTAATGAAAAATTAAAATGTTTAAACAAACGCGGTAACTTGTAAAACCTTTTTTAGAATCACTAAAAGTATCTTATAGGAGATTTTATTTAGATATTATGATTTTATGCTTTGGCTGTGATTGTTTTTTTTTAATAACTTGTAGCTGAAAAAACTTGCTCGCTTTAGGTAAGGCGCGACGAGCCGCGCTGTTTCCTGTGCGGCAATCGCCTACCAAAGCCGCCCTTCGAGTACGACAAGTACAAATTCTGCACTATACGGTGCCTGCAAAATCACAGAAATGTCAGACCGTTGCACATGAGCGCTTAACAATGGGAATTGAACCGTATTAACAATGCGATATGGTCGATTGTGGAAATTGTTATGATGCTGTAGATAATAAACGGATTGTAATTATTTTTTTATTATTGAATTTTCTAGTGCTGTGTCAAATAACAGTTAAATTCGTTACCGTTAGTATAAATGACAATATCTTAAAAGAATAGTGTAAAATTACTTTTTTTTATTTACTCTTTATTTCGGCGCAGGCAATATAGACGTAAATGGTTTTATTCAGTTATTGATTTAATATATTAAACAATGGTATTGTTAACTATTGAAAAAAAACAGTCTTTTAAAGACTCAATTGGCTTGTTTGGGAGCAATGATTAGTGTAATGTGACGCGCTAGCATAATATAATTAACTTTAATACTTTTTTTTAAGTAAAATTTCAAGTTTATTATCGATCTTTGTTTGTAAGGAACGATACATTTTATTCTTCGACAATTTCTACGGTTTACATCGGCCGCGGTCGCGAGATAGACACTGGTATGACTCAGCGTCATTTTCATGATGGGAGGATTTTAGTTCCTACACTCATTTAATTATTTTCTTCTATGACTTCGTGGATATGGACTCAAAATTTTACATTGTTCTAATATCACAAAATTTGAATCGTATATATTATATATTTTTAAGCGAATGGGCCATAACATACTAAAAAAATGGTTTTGTCTACTTATAGAGACATAGTATATGTCAGTTATTAAATTTTTGTCTATTTCATGAACTGATTTTCAAATAAAGTTTTCTGTCAATAGTTTTTAATATGATCATATTTCTCGCACTTTATCCGTCACTGCATTTTTTTACTATATCATCAGTCTAACATTTTTAAAATGTCTCATTGTCATACACTCTATTTACATAATTTTTTCCTCACTAAAAATCGCGTTATCCTTAATAACAATGTCGATGAAATTGTACCACAAAATGATAAATTGCGATATTGTACCAACAAAAAATATTACGTCTTAAATATGTACCGTGTTATTTTCAGTTATATATGAAAATATTGTCAAATATCAGTAAAATATACTCATGCAATGTCATCCAAAATAACATGCACTGCCACATTACCATAACTACTAAGGTGTTATTAATAAAATTATTTTTCATACTCATGGTTTTAATTAATTGTTTTTAAGTCGCTTTTTTAATTTTGTAAACCCTCTTTTATTTCAATTTCCTTTGAGTGTGTAAGTACGAAAAGTTTACATGACAATGAACTCAAAATAAAACATCTAATATAAAATGTGTTTCCAGTTTAAAATTACAACATTTTTCGAGACATTTCTTTAAATATTGACAGTTATTCCACAGCGACATGCATAAGTACAAAACATATTAATAAAAAGATAAATAACTTAACTCTCCTTTTAAGCTGTTCTACGAACAAGTTATTAATAAATTATGTATAGAATTTTTTTTTTAAATCAGATCAAAAGGTGTTGGGGGGTATTAATGTACATTAATATTTATGAAAACTTTAAAACAATAAATTATAACATGCATACATTCTTTTTTTTATACCTAAACTGGATCCTACTAAACTAGTAAACAATCAAATAAAACGAGAAATGAGTACAATCTTTAAAGTGCTTAACATGTATTTTAAATTATGCAATAGATAAATCAATGAATCGACTTACTTTTTTAAAAGAAAAAAAACTGGATCAAAATAGCTTGAGAAATCATTAATTTTAATTCGGTAGTGAATAATTGGTAAATCTGTTACCAAAAACGACACGAGCTAAAGAAATTAGTACAAAAATATTTTCATCCGTAATCTATATTAAGAAGCTATAAAATTAACGTTACGATTAATTGCACGGGGCGCGTTACTGTGCGAACAAATCTCTCATACAACGGCAGTCGTTAGCTTCTCGCCTTTGATACCGGCGGGGTCGTTTAGAACTACGGCGCGCTTCATGAGTACAGTTAATATTCTTTTAAAAAACTGAAAGAGAAACTTGAAAGAAGTTGTGATTATTTTTGGAAACAAATTATTTAAACGTAGTTATTTTATAGTGTGACAGTTTAATACCAAAAAACGCCGCCAAAATTTTATGACAACTAATTTTTTTTTAATGAAATTTGCCGTCATGATGAAATTCGCTCACCTTATTATAATAACACTCATCTACCTTACGGCGGTGGAAGTGGGTAAGTACTTAAAAATACTCTATTGATTTCAAATACAAAATAATATTTGAGTTATATTTTATGACGAATATGAAATAATTAAATATTTAAGTTTTTTAGTAGATTGATTTGATTTTTATTGAATTTATGTGGATTATTAATGTATAAGTTAATTATTAAGTGATATTTTTTTTATTTTAATTAGACAGTAAAAACTTTTCATCGTTAATAGTAAAACTTTTAAGCGCTTTATTTTATAAGATTTATGATTTCATCCTAATAACCTGGAAATTACAGCTTCCACGTAAGTGATTATAGCTAATATTTACGCTAGCCGTATTAAGCATGCATTTATGATAAGCAAACAAAATTGATGCTAGTCGTACTACCTAGTTAAATAACTAGGCTACAAAGCTCCATTTTAGTTTCTTTTTAGAATGGTTGGTACAACTATAATTGATGTGATGGTTCTTTTTGGATTAAAAAAAAGTTTGTTATTATAACCATTACTTCAATTAGGCACTTGTTTAGACAAAAAATAATATTAGTTTGTGCATAATGATAATTTGCAAATTTTGACTTACCTTTAAGTACTTAAATAAAGCCAAATACCTGTACTTGATTTTGTTTCGGTATTAATGCATAATAAGAAAAATAAATATTAGCGTTATTTTAAAGTAATACAATTAATAAGAAAGATTGACCCATGTAGACTTGAAAGTTATTTCATTTATAGAATGTACCATTGTCTATTCCCTGCTTTAAAAGGCAATATCTTGTTGGAATATTGCTTTAATTATATTACCAATGAAATGTATCTTCCCAGAGACCGTTTATGAACCAAATACCATTTCATCTATATTGTATCATGTAACCACGATTTCATCTATTTCTGCAGCCAAGTTACCAACAACCAAGTGTTTAACGTTTCTGTATTCAAATATATCAATTAGCATCTATCTGTTATGGGCAGACGTTTCATTTACCACTAGAAAAATGTCCTAGTCTCATAGTTGTGTGAAAAAGTTAGTAATAATTACGAAGTTAGGAATACAGCTTAAAATTGAAATATGATTCAACCGTGCTTTAAGTTTTAATTTTAACAAATATTTTGTTTAAATAGTGACTAAAGCAGGGTTAAATTTTACGAGAAAACATAATTTTTATTTTTCATTATGTCTTAAATTAGCTCGACCCCATCACTAAGTGACATGACATTTTAACACATAAAAAATTATAACCTGCAAAAATTGCGCCCTTACAAAAAAAAATGCAAATAAAATTAATTTATTAGCGTTGAATGTTAGTTTATTCTTTTATAATTTTGAACACGTCGTTTTTGTAAATTAGGGCACGTCTCACGAACAAAGCTAAATTTACGAACATTTTGTGGAATGGAATAATTTACCACAATTAAAACTCCAGTCATAGAAATATCTCGGATAACATTTTCAGTAGAAAATGTCCTGAATATGTAGATTCTAAAAGCAAGCGTTACAATTTTTTAAGTTACAAACAACGTAGGTGTAAGGGACATAAACTATTATTTTCAAAAATTCTTATAGCACAAAAATTAAAGTATTCATTGAATATCTTCTTTATTCGATCTTTTATTTATTTTAATACCTTATAAATAAACGGTATTTTGTGTAAATTTGGAATTTTTCTAATACTATCCAATCCTATGTAATACTATACGTTACCGTATAAAAATGAAAAAAAATATGTAGGCAACACTTAGTACACGTATATGTCCGTTTCGGGTCAAAACTTAACCCATTTATTAGTCATTTATACAATTAGATTTTATAAAATAAGTTCTTGATTTAATTTTTTTTAGTCTTATTCATAAGGAATGTTCGCGACGCCCTGGACAAAAATTATATTTCTTAATTCATTATCTTCGCCCTACGTTTTTTTTTATCTATTTCGTAACGCAAGTTCAAGCTTAATTGTAGTGTTCTACGTGGTGTTGACACAGTTGCAGATAAAAAATGTTAGTAGAGGCTCCCGATGGCGAGCGCGGCATAATTATTTTTAGTTATTAATAACATGTGAAGACAGCAAGAAATTTTAAAGTTTTTTTTTTTTCAACGAACCAACATTTAAAATAATAGATTTTTATTTTGCAACTTCTGCTACTTCTAGGTACAATGTCGATTACAAAAGCAATTTGTGATTTTAAAAGGCAGGTATTTGCCTTACTGATCTACACAAATTAATTTGAGCTTTGAACAATACACAGAGTTATTGATTACACCGATTGAAAATTTGTCAGGCTAATTAAATTTAAGCAAACAATAGTAGAAATATATAATATATAATGAAAAAAAAAATTCAATGTTGATGTCGCCATAGCGTCGCCTTAAAAGGATAATAGAGGGCACGTTGAGCATTAGCTATTGTCTTGTAACGAGTAATTGACTGCTTCAATTCCATTCTCCTCCATTCCCTTCTCCATTCTCGTCGAACGCGCCGGACTAGTTAACACCCTCGTATTAACACATTGTTAACTGGTAATTTTACTGAAAAAATTATCTCACGTCACCAGCTATAATTCTATAATCTGAAATGTAATATGTAGTATTTTTATATAACATTTATATATGCAAAAACATATGTAAGTATTTATATTATAAAAAAAAGACAAAAGTTATACAATAGCTTGAGATATACTGATCAATAATTGTACTGTATAATAAGTGGAGAAAACAACACATATAATTAAAAGAATTAAGGTACGTCTGCACAGATACAAAATAATATGATCCAAAATAACACTTGTGTGTTAATGATATATAATATACTCATCTGTTTATATTATTTTATCTTTATATTTTTGGCAATTTATATTCAAAGTGAATCTTAAAGCCAATTTTGCCTGTGACGTTTGTTTTTGTTCTATTTTTTTTTTTAAAATTTAAAAGCATTTGCAACCTCTAAACGGTATGTATGTTTTCGTATACTTAGCGAAGTTTATAAAAAATTATAATTCACTTTGGTTAAGATTTTTTTTGAACTAGATATAAAATATTTTTAGCGTTAATAAAAAAAACACAGTCATCTATTGGAATGGACAGATGTGTTAACTTTTACATTTTCAGTTTGCAAGGAGTTAAGTTTTTATATCATTGGCTTATTGATATATTTATTTAACATTAACCAGGTAAGTATTTAAACCATTACTGATAAAGAAACTGTTACATAAATGTTTTAGTCTTTTTACCCCCCTTCGAAGTCCCTTAAGTGGAATATTGTTTTCCTGCCAGTTGATAAGAACAAAAGAGTTGACGTATGCGGGAAAGAGAAGAGCCTGATTAATAACAATGAAAATAGATTATTATAAGTACCTTTAGAAATTTATATCACGCATTTCAACTAGCAAATATAAATAGACGTTGGATTAAATTAATAACAATTAAAACATGTCATTAAAATTATATATTTTCATTTATACATTGGCCATTGTAAACTAACGTGTAATAAATATTACATCGTTTTGTTTTTTTTTTATAAAACAATAAATACACTATTTTTAAAGATAAAATTGTAGAGTTTATAGTATCTGTTCAGATTTTAATTTCTGTTTGAATGTCGATACCGAACTATAAAAATACTTATCGGTATCAAAAGTGCGATGAGACCATTGCCAGCAACGGATAAAAAAGTTGAACGAGTTCATTCATTAAGAAGTCTAGTTAATTATATTATGAAAATATGCCAATGGTGAAGTTATGAATATTCTTTAGAATAATTCGAACAAGTACTGGGGCGCTTCGTAAAGTAAACGCCCGGAATCATTAAGTTATAACACTGAGATTTTTATAATAAAAAATAGAACAATTTTCTTTAACGTTCAAGAAAGTTGATTTAATATTAAGACAGTAATAGTTCCAGTGTTACACTCTTTGTTGGAAGATTTATTTTCTGTACATGTAAGCTTAAGAAACTGATAAACTGCAAGTGTGAAAGTTATACAGAAAGCGAAAAAAGTGGTAAAAACTTTTTTAAACTCTTCTTAGCTTCGCTTTAACTTGTCTATGAATATAATGGAATCTTGCAACTCGTATTTACGCTATTTTAAGACATCGGATTGGTTTTAACGGTCATAGTCTAATATTTGAGCTCCAATTCAACCAATGATAAGTGATAATAAGGCTGTAGATAGTAGCGTATTCGCTCAGAACAGTTCTGGATCTCAGATATAAGTCTGCCGGAATAAAGAAATGCTCTCATGGCGACAGATTGATATTGAGAGTGGTAGCTAGCTAGGCGGGTTTGAAAAACCCTTTCATCATTCGTACTCCACCAGCACGTGTGCCCCGGGAACCCTGGACCACTGACTTACAAAGCAAATAATAAACCACTGCTCTACGGGGGTATTCAAAAATATTTAACATTTTGCACCCCCTTTTATGATTATTAGTGAGATGGTGGTAAACATTACACCTACCCGTAACAATGAAACGTTAGCTAAGAAGTTTACACCTATAAAAACAAAGTACCAGTTAAAATCTCCTCACGAGATATAATTTGTAATGTCTTGTAACATAATATACCTCGTTATCTGAGTAACAGAATTATATTCAGCGCCCTTCGAAAACGGAACACTATAATGTTTGCAGTGGTGTGCAAAATCAGCGACTATGTTTGTACTATAATATGAAATGATTTATATTCAGAAATGAACTTTTAACTGCTTCCATAGTGAAGTGGTTTACCCGATTGCTTTTTGCATTGATGCGGAGGTCTTGGGTTCCACTCCCGGGCCACAAGACTGTTGTAATCTGTATGATAGATGATTTTCGAACCCGCCTGGCCAGCCACCACCCTCAGTGTCAATCTGCCGCAATGACAGCACTTTGTGTGTTCCGGCAGTCATACAAGTGATGGCCAGATTTATTCTGAGCAAACACGCGTAACCATCTCACGGCCTCATTTTCACTTGACATCAAGTGAAATCGGAGCCAAGCGGTAGCCGATAACCGATAAAAAATTTACATTTTTGTAATATTATTTTATTTCTTAATTATATATTAAAAAACTTCATACATTTTTTGTACTAATTCAAAACTATTTTAAACAGAAAACGTATCACACAGGCGAGCTTAACTCATTATTTTTAAAGTATGTTTTGAATGTTATGGTAGTATTATAAATTCTATTAATATTATTCGCTAACAACGTTTATGCTTTAATGTTAACCGTTAGATACTTTCAATTTATACTGGCAAATTGGATTGTTTTATCAATATAGTTTTTCTTTGTGACGCTGTAGTTAATAAAGTTACTAGTGTTGTAGTCCAGTTATTTGTTATTGATCTCTTTTACCGTAGACCGTTTAGTTAGACAAAAACCGCAGCAACTATTACTGTAACCTAGTTACCAGTTATATTACTCTGAAGAAGATAGCACACAACTGTGATGCGTTTTGTAAGACGCTGTACATTGTGAAATTACTGAAGTATTGAGACATTAGACACGTTCACACACACATACACTCACACACACGCACACTCACACGCACTATCTCTGTTTTCCACTCGGAATTGCGTGTGGAAAACAGAGATAGGGCCAGAGTAATTAATTCCGCTCACTGTTCTTAAAACGTATCGCGTCTTTGTAACAGTCTATCTTCTACTGTTCGGCCGCCTGCTTAAAGAGCAATTCGATTCGGAGCGCCCCACCGTGAACGCGGTAAAGTAACAAACATTAATGTAATCCTGTAGAAATTCTTATCAAGCACCACATTTTTATATTCGGGCGTATACTGCATTGTTTAGTGTCTAAACGACAAAAACGTACAATATACTGTAATTCACAATTGTTTAATATTACATTAATGATGTCTTCTTCTTTAATTGATTTATTTAAAAGTATTGCCGCTAAATTTTTTTAATTCTTTGCAGGTGCTTTACAGAAGTTTGCTGAAGTGCCAACGTACACGGAAGCGGATCCTGATGAGGACGCGCTACTGAAGTGTAGGGTATCCGACAAGAGGGGGATTTGCTCATGGCAAAAAGATAATAAGGTAAAGTGATTATTTGTACGGCAAAGCGACACAAGAAATACTACAATTCAAAACAAGCTAAGCGATCGTCTGATGGTAAACAATTTGTTTATCCAATACAGTGAGTCAATAGTGAGCAAAGATATCAGCAACACCGCAATGCACTATTTGCTTTTAGACATATGTCGTATGTCACGTACGTGTGTCATGATAGTTGTTGTAGTTGTGGACTAATAATGAAATAATAATGTAATATAGAGCAGTAAAATTGTAATATTACGAACACTATTCGACTTAACCCGTTAGCGGATTTGACGACTATATACGTCATTGATAAAATACTACGATTCGTGGAAATGACATATTTTTCAGCAGTTTTAGTAACATCGTTAGGCTACATAAAAGGCATTACGTTAAGTTACACAACGATGACGTTTGATCGTTAAATTATTATTATTTGTATAAAGAATATGAAAAAAAGTTAGCTCTCATCCATTCAAATTTATGTCAGCATTTTCAAGTGTAACGAACGAAATGTTAATGACATATATGTACACACTAGTCGAATACATGACCAGAAGGAGTTAACAGGAAACTTGAACAGTCAATCATTACCCGACTTATGTCTTAGTAGTTCATAAGCAAATAGCTCATTCTGATGTCGACTTTTAATTAAACAGCCGTATCTACCCCTTTCGACCCAGACAGGTTTGCCTTCAGTTTTATATCTATCGAAACATTTGCTAAATTTCAAATAATTTGAATACGGGTCTCAGATTCATTATTAATTTTTGTATTAAATCATATCCTTTCAATCCTGCGTGATAAAATGTTTTATTATTAGTTATAACAGAAATGATTTACAAATTTCCACTTGTATGAAATAAAACGAGTAGCTATTTAACGAGAATTTATTCATTAAAGTAGGTTTTACTAAATCAAAAAACATCTTATAGTTGAGACTTGATGCTATTCAGTTCATCTAGTATCCGTCCATTCGGTATTTCAAAGAAAATACTCGACATCTTATTAAAAAGCTTAACGCAGGTAAAATGGACGCGAAGGAATTTCAATCAAGAAATTTGTACTGAATAAAGCGGAATATAATTTATTTATTTTCCTCTTACATAATTATGTAAGCATAACATAAAAATATTATGTATCCAAACAAAATCATGAGTTGCGACATGTTTTTTCATGACAATTTTGAAAATGTAATTATCGTTGAGTTTTCAACTATTAATTTATTTTAAGAAGTTGATGATTTTTAATGTTACTATTTGAAAACATCTTGTCTGCTCTTTAAATATATGAAGGCTATATTAAAAATAATTGGCATTTCATGGATAATAAATGTAAGTGCTTTTACAGACTTATTACATGTCCTTATAATGGAGACGGAGTACGTTTCGCAGTATGATGAAAATTCTTTGCTATTTTAAAATATAATACTAGATAGCGCAGCTAATTAGATTGAGTCTCTTGTAAAGGTATCTTGAGAGGATTCTGTTTGAAATGTTTTGCATATTTTTATAAAAACCTGGAGCGTAAAAGCGCCCAAGTAAAGGGAACCTTTGCCTATTGTCCCATAATTGCTTAGTCATGAATACATTTATGTTCATAAGATTTTCAATGTACCATTTATTTATAATATGTCTCCAGACATTTAATTACCTATAAAAAACGACTCGTTTATGTGTAAAATGATGTAAAAGCAGATTCGCGCAGGCGGTCTAAAATTTCTCAATTAGATCTTTGGTACAAATCTGATTCGAAACGAGCGCAATGAAAATAAAGCCAATTAGTTTGGTCCTGTATTCCACAGGGCAATGACGTTTTATATTACCGTGAAAATTGCGCTTTTGTACAAATACATTTGAATTATTGTTAGTCTTTTTGGCTATTCATACACCTTCATCGGTTTCACGACTCGCGGTCCTCGAATTCCTGTGTAGATAATTTTGACATAATTCAACCGATTTTTTAGTACATGATTTGACATGATGGAAAAATTCACACAGTTATTTAAATATCTTTATAGTGAATTCTAGAATTGATAAATTAAGTTTTTATTTTTCAATATTCATGTATATGATATTATTCATAACATTAAACTATTTCAATTATTATTAGACAGCAACTTTTTTTTTTTCATAAATTATATCAAATATTATTCTATTTATTTTATTATGAATTTTGATAATATGTTACAATTATTTTGTCGTTTTAATATTATAACAAAAAAATAAACTCCCTCATCCGGTTGTATTTTTGGCCAAAAACTATTAACGACACAGGTTTTGTTTTTGTTTTATTTATAAATAATTTGTTAGAGTTAAGGAACAAAACACTGTCTGAAAAGTTTGCCAGTCAATAAGGTTCGGTTAGAATAGGTCGAATGACAAACTCGACGTGGGCGAGCGATGGCGTCGAAGAGCCTAAAAATCTGCTAGCGGACGGCTGTTGTAAAGGTGTTAATATAATAAGGTAACAATTAAGATGTAAGAGAAGACAAATTATAGATATGCAAATTAACGATATTAAGCCGGAAATCGATTGAATAACTTCACAACGTGTGTTACGGTTATTATTATGGATGAATGGATTAACACCTGTATAATATATGTATGTATGCAATTATCGGAGACTTCATTGTAAGGGAGTTAGACCAGCTAACAAGTTTATTTTGGGTATGGACTGTGAATATGAGACTTCAATAGGTTATATAGATGTATCAAAAGTTGTAGTTGAATTTTTAGCTTGTACGACACTAAAAATTATACATAATAAAGAAAGTAAGGATATAAAAGGTAGAAGAATGAGGATATATTAATTATTCTATTGTTTTAATTAGACTCTTCTCCATAAAGTATCCAACTCTTTTGATGGTCAAAGTATACGTTTACACAATAAATTGTCGAATGAAGTAAGTAATTTATACATTCCTAATTTTAAATGTTTTGATAAACTAATTTTATTCAAAATAGCAAACTATTACCTAGATGACAATCTAAAGGATGAATACATTTGGAAATTAAGTGCTCTGTTTAAATGATACAGTCTGTATTTTAAAATTTTATAATTACGATCACTAAGGAAAAACCCATCTGAGTTTCTTGACAGTTCTTCTCAGAGGTAGAGGCGTTACGAAGTGACAGTAATTGAAATATGATAATTAAAAATTTTGTACAGATTGTATTGATTCTATTTGATAAACAGAATTTAATTTTGAGTTTGTATTTTAGTATCTATTTCAATTAATTTTATTTCCGCTAATTTTTTTTATCTATACTATCTTTTAATAATATCATCGAGTATATCACGTCTATTATAGTCTTCAAACTAAATCTACTTTTATTTTATGAATTAGCCTGAGCTTTTATATCAAAGTTCACTTTAAAGTTAGTAAAATAGCAAAATTGGGCGCTCCGGTATTGCCAACATGAAAATAAAAAATATTCGTTCCCCTTTGACTTTTCCAGCCCCTAGGTATGTACCGCGGCAAGTATGAATGGGCCACTGCACGGAGCACAATGACCGGTGACTGCTCTCTTTTGATCCGCGCTGTGAAGCTTGAAATAGATGACGGCATGTGGCAATGTCAGGTCACCGCCAGCAACTATGACATGCAGGTCTTTGTAGTTTATATAGAAAATATTTCTAGCACAACGCTTTGAGTATTATCCAAATAGTTGACCCACGGCTTTGTGTTAAAGAAAAAAAAAAGTGCAAATAATAAAAACAATTAATTTATAGATAAGCTGAATTCGTTAACTTTTTGATTATTTGCTAAAGTTAAAGGAGACAAAAAGATATAGAGATACTTAAAGATTTTAAAACCTGCCCATTTTTACATTTAAAACACCAGGAGCATCTGCAGAATAAATGTAAATTATAGGCATGTGAATTACTTTGGTTGCTATCAACTGAGCAGGCTAAAAATGTTATTTAAACATTTTTATAGCAATCGATCAATTTTAGGACGCTCTCTCCAGTCGTCCTGCGGTTCTTGCCGTACGAGTGGCACCACAATCTATGAAGATTATTTTCAACGGATCCCGTGTTCTGACCGATCAAAAGATAAAATTGTCAGCAGGATCAAGTGCTTTCGTCATCTGTGAGGTCAGATACAGCAACCCTTCGGCTCGGATCGAATGGTATCTAGGTAAAATCTTTTATAAACTCCTATAATAATAAAAAATATATATTTGAAAAGAAAATACTTATTGACTACTATGTCATATTTCCGGACCGTTACGATTTGGGGACCTTTAAGAAAATAGCCTACTTCAATCTTAAAAATCAGCAACGCAGAATTGTCAACGTCTACTCGAAAATTGTGGCCGTCTATGAGCGACAGTAAATACTTTCGATCACGTTAACCACTCACACTTTAGCCTACCTATAAGTATAATTTTAAAACATAAATAGACTAGAATACTCCTGATAATTTCTCTATAATTGGTTTTCTCACTAAGCAAGTAATTATATTGACTATATTCATAAACAGTATAATAATGCGTACTAATGTCGTTGGTGATTCGTGTCAATTTTTTTTTTTCAATTAGGGGTGTTAACCCCTCGATATCACTTGATATTAAGTGACAATGATGCCGTAACTGGTGAAGCGAAGCGTATGCGCTCAGTATACACCAGGTTCTCATTTGTATGACTGCTGAAACGTAGAACTGCTGTTGTGGATGATGGTAGCTAGCCGGGCGGGTTTGAAAAGCACTACTCAAACAACCCGGGACGAACTTCCACTGCGCCACGGAGGCAGTCGAAGTTCGCAGTCGAGCACGTGTTTAAAATTTTAAATTCTTTCAGAGTCAGGACGTCTAATATCATGGAGCCAGACTAACGCTTCGGAAGTGAACCGACCGAAATTATGGGCTGCACGCTCAATATTAGAGCTAAGTGCTACGAGATCTACTCACGGTAGGCAGTTGGTTTGCCGGGCGCACCATCCCTCCTACCCGGCACCTTACTATCGAAACGCTTATGCTGTATTGGATGTTTCCTGTGAGTTTTTACAATAATTATAATCTGGCCAGGGTCTGAAGTAGATTCGTATTCTGATTTTGTAGTATAGTAAGCTTTTCCTTGTAACACAGACTTCTCAGATTAGATTCCCACATGAGTAGTGGAATCTGGACGGAGGTAGAGCTGTTTCAAACCCACCAGGCTAAGTAATGCCCCTAATGTTATTTTGCCGTTATACAGATACTGATAATAAGCTAATATACTTTTAACCCTTTGCGGACGAGAGGCGACTCTCGGTCGCCACGATGTTGCGTGCGGCAGAAAGAGTGGCGTGTGCAAGGCGTAGATTTTGTAAGAATATAGTTATTATATCATCCTTTTCCAAGTCTTAAAGATGCATAGATAAATAAACTATTGAAATATAATGTCTTTAGGATCGTTTATAATTTAGAGGTCATTTTATTGCATTATATAAATTACTCAACACAAAAGTCGTCGTCCGCAAAGGATTAAGCTACTAATGTATTAATTGCAGTTATTCCGGTAGTGTCTATTGTTGGGATTGATGTCAACAGAATTGCGAATCTTGAAGAAGGTTTGAGTTCATTATCTTTAAATTGTACTGCTGAGGGGAACCCGAAACCTAAGGCGTGGTGGACAAAAAATGGACAAGAAGTTATTTTTAATGGCTCTAAACTTATTATAGCATCTGTGACGAGGAATCATTCAGGTGAAAAATGTACCAAAGGACGTGTTAATACAGTTTTGTGTTTTTTTTTATGTTATTTTTTAATTAATTATTACCAAATAAATTAAATTAGTTATAAAGAATTAATGAATTATTATCAATATTTAAAATTTAATAGGTATCTATAATTGCCAAGCGAAAAATACTTTGGGGACTTCTGATTCAGTTAAAGTGGAGATTGACGTTAAATGTAAGTATTTTCCATATTTGTCTTTGTCTCCGTAATCCAGTTATGTTTATTATTTTCAACCAACTAGCGTCTATTGCTGATTATTTTTTTTATATAGATGCACCACGTGTAATTTGGGTTAAACCAAATCTAATCGTTGATGCAGACCTTCACTCCCAAGTTACTCTGGAATGTAAAGCTAATGGTAATCCATCTCCATCGTATCACTGGTACCATTGGTGAGTTTAGAACTAACTAATTCGTTTATTATACATTACCATCATGACTGTCCACGAGTTAAAATCCCAAGAGATCGGTATTCAGCAATCGGTTCACGCTATTTCTCATGTTATCTTAAATTTTAACTCTGCAGCATAGTTTGCCGCTTTTACAGTGACCGTTAGACCCGACAAAGTATATTTACTTCGAAAATATAACTACAAATTTATATTTCAAGTTTTGTGAATTTTTACGAGAGGAATTGTTACAGTCCCCAACATGATTTTAAGATGCCAGCTACTACGAATCTTTGTGTAGATGGGTACATTATATCCTCCACGTCACGCTTGCAACTATTTAACGTGACGTATTATCAGCGCGGCCGGTACTTTTGTGTCGCTAAAAATTTTATCGGACACATGAAAAGGTGAGTCGCGGAATGATACATTCACTAACACTTTTTAATTGACGATCCAGTTAATCAACAGTTTCCGTGTAAACGAGGATATCGCGTGTTCCATTCGTAAATTTAATAAAATCTATAACATGCAAACACAAGAATAAATAAGGTTTCGTTGTCAAAAAAAATTAAGATCAAATGTAATAAATCACTTCTCAAAACGCGTGTTCTGGCTTAACAGTTCTGTTTTCCTTTTCACTATACCTATATGTATTTTAATATATTTAGTTCATGTAACAAGTTTCCAACTAGCACAAACAAGGGCGTTAGCGTGGTATGATAGAAAACTTTTTTCGGAAGTTATAAAGCAAATTTAATTTACATAAACTGAAGTAATTTTACATATTACTCGAACAATTTCATTTGTAATTTCTTAAAATTATCAACGTCATTGCAAATTTAAGACTTTTCATTGCGGCATTAAATGTACCAATTTAGATTGTTAAATTGAATGAAGCATATTAGCTGTCAAGCATTGATTTTCAGATCTTATGTTGTTATGCCATCCATCTAACGATGAAAGCTTCACTATCGGTTATATTAAAATACTCGTAATACTATAATAATTATACTTTTATAGAACCCATAGATCAGAACCAATAAGGCTCAACGTGTTCGGCCCGCCTGCCGGCTCTCCGTCTGTAATCGCCCACGGTTGGAGATGCAGTGAAGCAAATATACAGATAACAATTTGCGCAGATCCGCCACCGAAGATTGCATATTGGGAGCGGGGTACCATACGATTGGACGCGCCTTCAGAAATTGGTGAGTACCGATTTGATGCGGCGTACCCCATGTGGACGTAAATACTAACGGCAACAGACCATTCCAATAATTCGCCTTTCGCGTTTATGAAAAATGAAACTAAAACGCTTAGTTGTAACACACGGAGTAGATTTAATATTTAATATCTTCATTCATTCATATAAATAAAATTCATTCATATAAATAACAGTTGTATATTCTAAAAATCATATAATTAATGTTTTTGTGGTTAGATCAAACCTAACTCGGAAGCGATCAAATTTACTTCCTTGAGGAATTAAATGTTGAAATTGTTTATGAATCTTTTTTAGTTAATTAGATATTAAGTTGACTAATTAAGCGGTGAAAGTGTAGAGCTATAAGATCCAGAAAGAACAGTCGAACCGGTAACATGTCCTGAGGATCACGTTTTGGGGCGAAACGAGTCGCGATTGTAATTTAGTTATATTTACGATTAAACTAAGCGAAAACTAACAAATTGATTTTTGTTTTATTGAGTCATGGAGTTCCGTAAAGTATCGCTTGAATCAATAAATGATTTTAATTTAATTGCTTAATAGTAAAATTTTACTGTGCCCTTTACTACAGCAATAAAGTGAACATTGTTCTCATTTTATAAAAATATTGATTCGTTATCATTGTGTTCCATCATTAAAACACTTTCAAGTATTTAGTAATTACGCAATCGCATCTTGATTTTTGGTTTTTAGATCGATATAAAGCATTAGAAAGAGATATCGTAGAAGACTGCTATCTTTACACATTGAGTATTAAAGAAGTACAAAAGACTGATGCGGGACTTTATACACTGAGAGTTGGAAACGAAAAAGGTTACTCTTATCATAAAATATTGTTTATTGTTCATGGTAAGTACAAATTTACTCTAGCTCTTAAAATATTATTTGCGTTGAGCCGTTGGTGAAATATTATTAAATTTACCGTATTTTTCGGACAATGAGATAAGTCATTTAGTTCTAAAATACAATGTAAAATCTGATAGTAAGAAAAATATATATTTTATTAATTTGAGATACGCTCAAATTTACGATGCTATATTTTACTATCATCGGATTTTAATTTTTATTTACTGTTAACATATCTCATACTAACAATATTCATTACATATTTGTCTTGAGGCAAATTGATGGAAATTAATTTAATTATTATATGTAAAATCGTAACTCTTTTAGTTTGAAAAATATTAAATATTAACATCGTTATAACATAAAAATATATTAAACTTTTG
This sequence comes from Pharmacophagus antenor, assembly GCA_018245475.1. Classification (NCBI taxonomy): domain Eukaryota; kingdom Metazoa; phylum Arthropoda; class Insecta; order Lepidoptera; family Papilionidae; genus Pharmacophagus; species Pharmacophagus antenor. The sequence goes on along the minus strand of DWQX01000172.1, from coordinate 13,384 downwards.
TGAAGAATATATGCGTCGAATGCACTTCGCAGGTTTATTTCGACGTGTATACACGTCATTCGGGTCGTTTTAGAAATACACGTGTATACGTCAGATCGAATTTCACGTACGTCAACGATCCAAAATAGTAATTTTTTTTTTACGTTAAAATACTTTTATTGCCAACAGATACCGCCTATGTTGCGCCCATGATTGCGGCGGTGTTCATATTGGCGTCTATAACAGTATTGCTACTATTAGTTGTAATGAACTGTCGGAATAAAAGAGGTAACACATTTTAATTGATATCTTTGAATTTGTACTTTTTCATCTTTGAACTTACTTTTCTATTAATGTAAGGAAAGACGCGACAAAGATTTTTTTTAACTTGCAACCAGGCTGATTAGAATATGAAACAAGTAATTAAAATGGTTATTTTGGATAAACAAAAGAAAATGTGTAAACTAATTTTTTTTACTTTAATGTATTTTATACTAGTAACGCCTAATTTTTCTCCCCGTTTGTGTACTTAAATATACTCATTGTTATTATATTCATAAAAATAGGGTACATTAATTATCTTTATCTGCTTTTTCTAGAAATGGAAATGAAAAATAAGGGTCACCAGTTTGTCAGGTAATTTTTTTTTTCAAAACAACGACGATATAATTTAATAATTATTCAGTTTAAAAAAAAGATAATCAAAAACTCGTCACACTATATTAATGAATAAGAAAGTATTTAGCGCATGTAATGATTTGCACAAGAATCGTTATTGTATTTTTTCTTTTTAACCTTTATTTAATTTGGGGTCTTTATTTTTAAAGGCCGTCAGCATCGTTATTATAATATTTAAATCACTCAAATATTTCCACATTTTCTTTTTAATATAGTGGCACAAAAAAATTACTACAGACTACCGATTATAGACACCAGCGCCAAGCGTATTACATAGAAGTGCTGAGCGGTAACACAGAATGGAACGTGGGCTATAATTCTAAGATGGACTCACCATCCTAACTTCCGACTGGCTCTATGGTGTGGCCATCCACAACCGTGTAACGTTAGTAAAGGTGAAAACGTAATTTTCAAAATAAATATATCTGCGTTTTTACATTTTGTAATAATTGTAATTGTAATTACACGAGTTCCGAATTACACGTGGGCCGAACACGTAGGAATTTCTATGGAAATAAGTTGCAACTTTTGACGTATATTTTTCCATTATTACATTTATTACTTTTGTTTTTTTTTTATCGGTTATGGGCTAACACTTGAACTCAATTTCACCTGATGTTAAGTAACAATGAGGTAGATGATGACGTGTTTGCCTAGAATATTTTAGAATATAATTGCCTGTCATAGTGGTATATCTATATCGTTTTTATGGTATAACATATTAAAAATCTGTGAATATATTAAAGTAATAAAAATAGATTGAATTAAATTTGTTAGCTAAGTTATGGTGTTTAATTTAAACATTTTTTCACATTATTTATTTTCAGTCAGTAGGCATTTCTCGTTTCACTAGAGATTTAAGTGGTATAAAAAGGAGCGCTGAACTCTAGGCACGCTGATGGAAACAAAAGCGCGACTTTCGACCTCAGGGAAGTGTTTATAATTTGATGACTGCATTTAAATTCGCAAATTATAATTTGCCAACTTAACAGAAATCTTGGTCACTGCAACGTTATGCTAGTAATGATTTTAACTGTGAAAAGCAATTGCTGCACAAACAGATATAGAATGAAACAGATATTCACACAGAAAACAAATTATATTCAAATGCCAACCACTAACCTTAAAAATAACCTAATATAATTTTACAACCTTCAAAGAGTTTGATCGATTTCAATTTATAGCTAAAAACTCTCTCGATCCAATTTCCGTTATAATAAAAAAATCTACAAGAATTTCGATCCAACGGTTTCATCAGACACATGTATACACACATGTATAAACACCTTAAACATAACTTACCTTTCGTTAAATAGTTAAAAACTTTGAAGGAACCTTTTAACTTTTCGTACCGCACTTTATCGTACAATGACGAGGAAATTATAAAAAAAAAAAACGAATCGTCCCTAACTTTCTAATAATCAATGAGATCGCATCGGATGTTTTTACTTCGGCGAGGAAACTTTGTCCCGTTTGCAGTCCCGTAAGGGAAACCCAATCTCTGTCGACATCGTCTGAAAGGAATTAAGTTATACCTTGGGAACTAACGCATAAACTTTGAATACCGTGCCGCATTCGAATTTACCATAGTTGACTTACAGTTTAACCCTTTAAAGACGGTGCACTGTGTATACCAGTTAATGTTTCATCCGATTAAATAATTCGGTTTCGTTTGGTTTATCACGGCGCCGCGTAGTTAAAACAAACGTCGTAGGAAAACATAAATAAAGCTCTGCGTTTGTGCCAAGTGCTACCGCGACTCCAATCCATCCTGTTTGCTCAGATTGTATTAACACGAAAATTTTTTTTCGTCTCCAAATAAAAAATCCAGTTGAAAGGGTTAAGTCAATGTTAAGTTACGAAATGGTTATCGTGCAAACTTTCTAATAACTAATTTTCACCATTGTTTGTATATGTAATTCAAATTACATGATCTTTTACTTCTTTAAACTTATTTTTATATTACCATTATCATGATCATCACATCGTGTTTATCCACTGCTAAATATATCTCTACTTCAATACCTATAACCATGGGGGATTTGACTTTTTTTTTTAATTCTTCGTTCTAAGTGGATCACATACACATACTACGAGGTAGGTAGTTATTCTTTTTCCTATTTCGCAGCTTTTACTCCAAGAATTGCTCTTCAAACTGCGAAATAGGGCAGATATGATCCACAGCTTAGTGCCATACCTGATAATATATTTTAAAGTAACCTATTAAGTGTTATTTACTTTATTAATAATACTTATTCTTATTATTCAAATATATATTTACAAATAATGCGTAGCATAAAGTTTTTTTAAGTAAATACAATAATAACTATTAGGTAAATATTATAATAAAAATGTATGAAGTATTTGTAGATTTTGCATTTTATTTATTGTATATTAGCTATGAGAACTTATTATCTATTATTAAAACTATTATTAAGCTATTGTATTCCACTGCTACTTAATACGTTGAGTGCCACGTCAGTCTTCTGTGACCGACGACATTTTCCATTTAGGTCGAGTCAGTCACCAGTGACTGACACAACTTTTCGTTTCGCCGAGACAGCAAAGTTGACTTTTCATTAAAATTTTATTTGGTCGACTTAATTTTCATATAACATAGTATTCTATTATTAATGTACTTAAACATTATTTTAAGTAAAATTTTAATGGATTTTATTAAAACCAGGTAGTGGTGCGCTTTGCTTTGCTCTACTACGATACCAGCGCGCGTGGCCTGAACGAGGTTTCCTTTTAAAATTGCATGAGCAGTTAACGTGTTAATATTACTAATAATAAACTCGCAATTTATTGTACTCGAGAACCAACGATAAAACATTTTACAAAACTAAACTATGCTTTGGATATAAAATAATTTTAGTAATAATAGAGGACTATTAATTGAAGTATTGTATTGTATTATATCAATATATTTATTTTAATGCCAACAATGTCATTAAAAAAAAATAACATGAAAATTGCATGAATCTTATTTTCTGGATTATTGTATAAATTTAATTTTAAATATTCTTTAATTGACATGTAAAAAAATAAAAAAAAAACAATCTAAAGTTTTAATAAAGATATATTTTGTTCTGATGAATGTCTGAAAAATAAAAAATAATATTCTGAACTCCGTATTATACATTCCATGCTATCAAAACTCCGTTGATAGAGACAAAATAAATCTTATTTCCAGTGATTCAGTAAAATTAACACATAATAATGTATTAAATATACGACATGCGATAATTAATGTTTCTGATGTAGAATTAAATGCAATTGAAAATAATATAAATGTTGTTTTAATTTTCCATTTGGTAATGTAATATGATGCTCAAAGATTTTTTGTCTTCTACCATTCGATTATTTCCACTACAGAGCCTTGTTCATAATATATATATACATGCATAAATAAAAAGAGATCGAATCGAGGGCCTGCACCATAGGTCCGCAACACATCGTGAACAATTTATAACATTAGTCTTGTCCTGGATGATCACGTCCACGTGCAATAAACGAATAATTCTCTTTTAGCTTTGTGGTAAAAATAGTACATTGAAGTTACTACTACATACTATGTTATGAATACATAAAACAGCACATCCAATAAAATCGTAGCCACGGCAAATTTTATTAAGCCAATATTTACCTCTGCGAACACCGAGTGGTATGATTGAATCCGAGTGTTTATTTAATTTTGACCTCTACTCTCAAGGGTTTCTAAACAAACAATCTCCGTTCAATCTAGACGACTTCAATCAAGTTACGTGAAATTTATATACTTGGTGCAATATTTCCGTAAATAAAATGTTTACAGAATTTTCTATTGTTCCCTTTTCTCATCTATGAACACGCATAGCTTTTTATTATGTGGTTGAATATAGACGGTTATTTTATTGTTCGTTAGAATATATATCATTCTATAGAATCAGTGATATAAAAATATCCAACAGTCTATTTTATAGGATCTAAACATATTTTAGCATTTTTTTTTGTATGTACCATGCTGTAACAGGTACATTTACATAGATACTTTTTATCGATAATGTGATGTCATTTGACCTCTATTTCACCTGTTAAATGACAATGAGGCCGTAGAAGGTGAAGCGTGTTCTTCCTGAATGCTCTTACAAGCATGTTTTCCCTGACGGATTCGTAAAGTCGTACCACCAGAACCCACTACTTACGTGGAATTTATTCTTACACATGACATGTGCAGGTGTCTCTATTATTACCGTATAAAAGCCATTTCAATCGGAGTCGCTAATTGGAACATGCATCTATGGGAGAATAATATTTTCGTTATTACACAAAGCATCGCGCCCACACGCGCGCCTGTTACACACACATGCGCGTGTAAGCTGCAGCTGGAAGTGTCGCCATGGCAACGGCCCGGGCGAGGGTTGCACAATGGAAGCGGACGTACGCATCGGTGTCGAATGTCGAACTCGATATGAAACAAGGCATTTTCCGCTTATAATTTCATTTCCTTTTCACGTCAATTATTATCATACAGTTTTTCGTGTTAATTGGTCGCCAATGTTTAATGACATCCTGTAATGTTTTTATATTGTAGTGTAGGTAGATGACTACAAACGTTGTGTAACCATGAATTTAACCGGTGACATCTATGTTACAACCATGAGGTTAACCGCTTCGCGGTTGAGGTACCACTGTTGTGGTATATCCGATTGGGTTTGAAAGTTATTTTACAATATTTAGTTCCCATTGGAGTGGAAGATTTTTTATTTTAATGTAACTTTCAAAAGTGTCCGTCTTATATAGTCGTTAGTATTTCTGTATTATCTGAATTATCTTTGACGTGAATATGCAGTCGTTCATGACACAATACTCTTGTTCTTAAATTAGAAATTACATTTAATTAAAAAAAAAATACCGTGTATAATTTTTTAATCTGATACGTGACTCATTCGCGAGTAGGTACAAAGAGATATTTATGGAATGCGATTATTTCGATATTAATTTTATACATCGCTTTGATATTGGATCGCAGCATGTAATTAAGGAGTCCGTAGGGCGAGCTTTTACACGGATGCAATTTCAACTATCGAATAATCCAATTTGCACAGCACTCGCTCAAACTGAATGCCGCGGCGCGCACAAAGACGCGGACTTAATAAATGGCCTGGTCACCGTTGGGGTTCGAACCTACGCCCCCGCTTCGCAAACACACCGGCGGAGCGCCTGTCGCTCATTCATATTCTACTTTACAAACGCGGGGCTTAATTTGTCTGTGACAGGTGAAGTTTAATATAAAACGAAGCGACAATGTATTCGTACGATGCGCCCGTACAAAGGGTTGTTACAGAGGTTAAAATCGATAACGTATCAATGGTTAAAATATGTTTTCAAATTTCTGGCTCAGTGCAGTAGAGGCAACGTTTTTAGTAATAGCATGAGAATTGTTTGAGCATTCAAAGGTGCCCATGAAGGCTTAATAAAGATTAATTATTTTAAATTATAATTTGTAATAACTCTTTCCTCGCGGAACTAATTGACGTACAATGAAAATGCTAAGAGCGAGTGGTTTTGGAAAGTGAATGCAATGTATAAGTTAAACGATTGATATTTTTTAGCTATTAACTATTAGTATAATATAAAAAAGAATGCTATCCTTTGGAGTTCTGAAAAAGGTGTGTTGATTATAGTGCATCACATATACGCAACGGTAAAATTTTTGAACGGCAATTTGCCAAAACTCACCATCGTCACGAATGGTTAGTATCGCTCGCGAAGGCAGAGAAACATTAAGTGAGAAAATATTAAGGAGAGTGCTTCACTATTTATAGCCTTATTGTCACGACACTTCATATGAAATTAAGGTTCAATGTAAACCCGCTGTTGATAATAATGGCAAATAAAAGAAAAAGAGTACAGTTGATCTTTGATCTACAGCTAGGTTGTACTTAAAGACTTACTATTAAATTAGGTGTACATGTACACACAACAGGAGTTTAAAGGAAAAAACTTAGACTTGAATAATATTAAATTCTTTTTGATAAGAATTCCGTTATTTCAACGATCCCCCACAATATGTTGTTAGGCCACCGGATTTATGTGTTTCGCGATAATTGGATCTTCTTGTTATCAAAAGTATGAGACGCGTGTTAAAAAGTTAATCGGCTACTATAAGATATAACAACTCATTTTTATAAGACAAGACTACATTAATAAATGACATATGATGAAATCGTGATTTTACACCGACTTATAATAAAAAAAAATATCGCTAACACACGACCCTGACTTCACCTGATGTTAACTGACAATGAGGCCTTAGATGGTGAAGCATCTTCACACAGAACACTTCTGATTCTCACAGGTGAGACTGCCGAAACACAGCGGTGGTATTACGGCGGTATAATGACATTGAAGGTGGTAGATAGCTACAAGTTTGTAAAACCCCAGCACGATCCAGACTCCACTACTCTTGCGGTCGAGAAACTGAACCCGGGGCCTCTTCGTAACAAGGCGAACAGTAAACCGCTGCGCTACGGAGGCAGTCGAAAACGAAATTCGGTATACTTATAATAAAGAAGCTCGTTAGTAACGTATTTGACGATAAAAACATATATATATATCTCACAAGCAATTCGATATTTACGTAGTGTGCCAATCATTATTTCGGAATTATGTTTTTGAAGAAGGCTTAAGTACGCTAATAGACGGAATTTACGCCACTCGAGCAAAATTCTTAGAATAATAACTTTTAAAAGGTGATCGCGAACGATGTGAAATTTTATTGTTATACACCTTCAAGATGTTCTTCGTATGGCTTATTATAGAATTATCAAAAGGTTTTTTATGAAAATGTGAAATGTAGCGAGTAATTTACAAGAAGTGTTGTTGGAAATGTTTTTAAATATTTCAAAGATGGGAGGGTATTTCGTCCGGGTAGACTAGATGGTATTATGTATATATATATATATATCATTGACATATATAATATATCAATTCATAACCTAAACCGTCGGTCCTAGAGACATAAAGTTTAAAGGGTGTTTTGTTTGAGTTGTCTAAATATCCACTAGGAATGGGTTTATTCGCAATTCAACTCTTAAAGGGCGAAAGGGGAGAGGGGTGTACAAATTTCAACGAACCTTTTTATTACCTGAATCGAACTTTTGGGTTCAAATTCTTGAGAGGTTTTAATCTTAAGTTTAAATAAAATATTAAGCTTTATCTAATATTATTGTTAGGCATAAATTTGCTATTTCGGTGTTCAAGGCTATTAAGCTTTAGTATTTACAGAGACTACAACACTCCTTATTTGCGTCTTAATATAAAGAGCATAAAGTTTAATACCGAAGTATCGTTGTGGGTACCTTAAAGACAAATACAATTTGGTGACGTAATCCAATATAAATTAATTAAGTATTAATAAAATTTCGTTACAATTAAAGTTAGTAATATCGGATGAACGTCCCTTTCTAAATATTTAATTACAAATTTATATGTCAATGTTAACTTTCAGTTTTTAAGATATAATTTAGTATATAAACGAATGTCATAAAAATCTGAAACAGAACACGATGTCCCTTTAGTGTTACATTCATTTCTTAATTCTTATTTTTGTTGTAAACGATTATTTTTACAATTTCCACTGGATAAATATCAAGCAATGTTTTCAATAAAAAAAATTTGGTATCAAAAGCGAACACGTTTGCTAAAAATTATTAGTAATCATGTATAAATCAATGGCCACGGTTAAGTACCAAAAACTCCTATATAATTACTGTTCCTGTGGGTATTACTTTGTTTTTAATATTTTTAGCTATAGCTTTTTTTATAGGTCGAATAGGCAAACGAGCAATTGGTTCACCTGATATAAAGTGATCACCGTCGCTCATAGAAAGCCGCAAAATATATATACAACCTATCGAAATTTTAATTTTTTATCTATCACGGTTCATAAGACAGAACCCGCCGACGGAGTCTCGGTGACACGGTTTTGATTTTCGCCTTTTGAGTACCGAATCCGAAAAAAAAAGCAATCACGCCTCGAATTGTAAACCTTCTTTTCGTTGTAAGATAGGAACAATGTGATATGTAAATTTTACAAAAATCTGGTGAGATTATATTACAACGAATATAATTTTGTAAATAAATATCAAAAGTACCATTATATATGTAAAGATCCATCACTTTGTACGATAAGACTTCGAACTGTTTTGTATGCGGTTGTCAGAAAACTATATTTGAAAATAATTTAACTTAACATGAGCCCTCCCGTTGGGCGGGCGGCAGTCGCTTCCGCCCTATTCCAAATAAAACGAGATATCAGAGGGAGACTAGCGCCAGTCTAGCACACTGCCGCTTGCCGTCGACAACAGATTCTAGTGCATTCGTTATCTGAATAAATATCAAATGTAGAACTAATTAATTTTAAAAACTATAATACATCAATTAAATCAGTGTCCAATTTGTGGAAGTTGGCGACGGGGGTTATTAATTAGCTGTTATAAAATCCAAAGTAACTTAAATTTTATCACTTTTAATGCGGTATAAAAAAGAAAAGATGACGGCGGAAGAAAACAATGGCGGTCGAATGCGGACACCATCCATAAAGGTGTCACTTCCGGTCGAAATGTAAGTTGCCACTTTTATTTATTTCTAATTTATCTATTTGCTTTATGTAATGAAAAACCAAAAAAAAACTATTTAGCGATGCCATTTTCTTGTTGTCATATCAATATTCGTATGATGCTCTACATACTTAAATTATAAGTGTAATATTTTATATTTCACATTTGACGTTGTTTGTCCAACGATTTATTGTATTTTTTTAATACTTTTTACAATTAGAGAGAGAGTTACATAGCAAAAGTTTGGTAATTAGATCAATTAAAGAAACTAATTTGATTTTCTTTTTCGAGAAAGAGTTAAATATTAAGAAAGCCTTTCTCGGATTATTCATATGTGAGTTTGTTTATCACTTTTAGTTTAACAAATAACAATACGTAGTAATTGCGCGGTAACTAACTTTTTTTTTAATGATACGGCAAAGTTATGACAATAAATTTAATAAAAAATATATTTTTTTTTTGTTTAAATTGGGCAAGTAGCAAAGCGATGGTATAGATTTAAAAATTATTTTCTCTTGTTACAGATATTACATGCTAAATAATTGGACAAAATTTCATATTGTACAACCTCCGGTTTTGTGAATATAAATATAAATGTGAATGTAAATAAAATACGTCAAGAATATTAGAATTAAAAAAAAATATATTTTCTATTCACTCAGCTTATTTTAATTATGTATACTTTTAATAGTCCTTGTCAAAAATATTTATTGCTTTTCAAATACAAATATAAACAATTCTGAAAAAGTATAAAATCCGAAAATTATAAAATGGATATATATATATTGATATTATTTATTTTGGTGCACTGGTAGAATTATAATATATTAAATTTAATTTAACTAACTGCATCATCTTATATCAAATCCTTTTTAAAGTCTGATCTAATTTACTTCTAACGACATTCATCCTACTATAACAATTGAATTTAATATTGTTTCTCACAGAGTCCCATAAACGTTTTGCTTATTAATTGGTCAAAGAAAACTTAATCCTTTTGCGGACGGGACTCGTCGAAGTGAACCGTACCGTGGTGACGAGCTCATGTCGCCGATCACAGAACTCCAAGTCAAATTCTGGACATTTTATATTATATGTACATACACGAGCATTTACGTGAGACACATGTACGCGTTTCTAGGCTCTGTCAGCTGTTTTCGTGAAACCCATACATAAGTTATTTGACCTATTTGATGATTTACACAAAACGCATACATATATGCGGTGGTAGTCTACAAAGGGTTAAATCAAAATTTGATATCCAATCGACGTCCACGTAATTCTATTAAAAGTTGCATCAAGCTAACGATTTACATATGATATTTTAACGTTTTGTCCAATATATTTATTAATAAATGATAATATAACATAATAACAGATTAAAAAAATATATTTTGACATAATTGACTGAAGTTAATGTCTTAGTATATTCATATTTATGTGATAATTAAAATATCTTTATTGTACATATAATGTAATAAGTCACATAACAAATCATAATAAAATTATATTAACATGATTACAGTAATATGTATGTTTTTTTAGCATAGTTATATGTGTCTTTTTTGTATTGCAATCTGATATAAGCTTAAATAATGTTGTTAAATTGTTTTATAACGTCTTTTAATGTCATAAATACGAAATTAATTAACGATAGATTGTCAAAAAAAAGTAATTTTGACTACTTTTTTATTTCACAAAATATCATATTGAATTTGTGAATGTGAATGAATTTATGTAATTATTTGTAGTTCCTTTGATTCTGTTAATGTATGTGATAGGTATATTACCCACTATAAGAACGCTTAGTATATCAACTTCTTATAAAATAAATCTAGAGTTACTTATATCTTTTACTGTCCCAGTACCGTTTTACCTATGCAAGCATTTGTTGAAAAGGAAATAAAATCTGTAGTCCAAAAGTGTCCTTTTCTGAAATGAATACATGTAACAGTTAAGGTATTTTATTATTTTTTTAATATAAATATAAGACATATTAAGGTTTAAATATATTACGATGACCATAGAATTAAACATATCCTTAGTAAATATGCTGTATGATAAATAGATATATAAATAGATTTGAATACAATACATATTTATATAAAATATTCACTTATAGTTAGGCCGCGCGGTGATCTTTTGTTTTGAAAATGTGTTTATTGATGCAATAATATAATATTTATGCGAATTTGTCCACTCAAAAACCAATTTCCTTATGCTGAGATCTCAAATACTAATGTAAAACAAATGATCGAAGTCTAATCAAAGATATCTCCGTAACCTATAAAGTGCTCCTTACGGCGTAAGCAATAAAAGCAATAGTTTTAAAATTTAAAAATCAATAAAAGCAACTTCAATATACAACTACGTTTTGTATCAGAGACAGAAACGCATTGTTAAATTTCCTACGGTTTCAAAGACATTAGAAATATCGCAACGGTATTCAGTAATTTTTAAACAATTACCAACCTTAATTGTTTTCAATCGTTTGTAATTTGTTTTAATAGGGGTTAAAGGAATAAATTTAATTATACAAGGAAAAATAGTAATATGGTTGACACCATATAGTTGAAAATTATTTAATATTTTTATATTTTAGAACTACATACAGTACTTGGATTTTATTATCGACTAGAATCATGAACAACTTGTATCACTACGTTTTTAATAGTTTTTGATGATTACAATCGTAAGGCACATGATGTAATTATCCTAGATGTATAGATAACAAAATTACGTAGATTATTTTTTACAAAATTTATATTTCAACATTATGTTAACTATCATTGGAATAGCTATTATTTTATTAATTAATTTAACTTTAAAATAATTATCATTACATATCTGAAGTGTACGTTAGTATAATATCAAATCAAATTTTCTTTAATAAATAGGATCTGTACAATTACTTTCAATCCTCAAATGTTTAATTACTGACAGTTCGGAACGCGCCCTCCTCTGAAAGAACTGACAAGAAACTCGGAGGCGTTTATACCAGTTTGATAATTTTAGTAATTAATTAGTAACATGTACATTCAATTATATAGAATAGAACTGCTGTGTGACAATTTAATTGAAAAATAAGTAAGATAATTAACAGTATTTATAATAATTAATGTATAAAATTACTTGTATTATTTATAGTCATTATTAACCTGGAATATATTAAACATAATTCAATAATTTTTATGCATATAACACAAGCTAATGTTTCATTTGTTGTATATGTTTTAGATTTTATTAATAATTTAAATATATTAATAACGATCAATTTATTATGAAACTCGGTTACCTTCTTTAGCGTTCTTTCGCATTACACTATCGCGGAGTGCAAAGTATTAAGACATTAGATGACACTTTATATTCGATTAATACTTTAAGCTCGAAACTTTTAGAAATTCTACCTTTTCTCTTAAAACTCTTTTCAATGTAAAATTTTGTATTAGTACTAATGTAAATATATTTTAAGGAAATTAATTAGATTAGGGGAAAAGTTTCGCTTAACATTTAGAATAAATGTAAAATTAAAATTACGTTTTAAATATGACGTGAAATTTTTTTTTCATATTTAGTATAACGCAAGAAATGTTCTGTGTTATCCAATCAATAAAACACGATTAGCTTGAATTAAGAACGTCAGAACACTTTCCAGTTTATTGAACATAACCTAACCAATGAAATGGATATGATATAGACATATTATTTGATTTTTTTCGTTTAATTCTTTAATTTTGATTCATTGTATAAATTTCATTTTATATTGTATAGTGTATTGTATTTTGTATAAATTTTATTGTTGGTAATAATGTGTTTTCTATAATTTGTATTAATTTTTTTGTTTATTTTTCCCGTAAAACGATTTACAAATATAACTTTATAATAAATCTGTTCAGTCGAAGTTGTTAGCCAACTTTTAGCATAGTTAAATGTAAACTATTAGTATTTAAATGTAAGGTCATTTTGAATATATATCTTAATGTAATAATGTGTATATATGAAATAAACACGTGTAACGTTTTTTTAAATATTATATAGACTAGATCACTAACGCTATTACAAATGGCTAAATATGTGTAAATTTACAGAAATTTAATACTTAAGTATTTATTTGATAAGAA
>DWQX01000171.1:0-56737 GCA_018245475.1 Pharmacophagus antenor | reverse complement strand
TATATATATATATATATATATTAACAAAGAATAAACGGATTTTAATGAAAATTCGGAAAATAGGTGTATAACGTACTACTTCAAAGACAGTGTTTTAATTAACAGGCAGGCGCCAGTATACGGAAAACGTATTTTTACACCGCCGATAGTGTGTTAACTGTGCAAAGAAATCAGAGCATGCTCTGCACGATTACCGGGATTAAATATTTATACTAATTCGGTTCAGAAAAATAAATAGTATTATTTTAATCTCGCAAAATATACTTTTTTCATTATAGATTTTCATAAAAGTACATACGTACATAAGTTACACATTCTTACTGAATTCTTGCCGTACGGTACGATCGTTGAGTATCAGTCTACCGTAGTCAAGGGGTTAATAATGGATTACGTATTACAACTTCATAATTATCTTCAGGTCTAGCGGTATGCCCTGCAATTCTACAACTCCTGCTACTTCCTGCCTGCCCTGAATCCCCACGATACCTGCTTATCACACGCCAGTGGGAGGAAGAGGCCCGTAGGGCCCTTCGTAGACTACGCGCCAGTAATCAGGTATAATTTTCATTTCTGTTGTATAATTATTCCAGCCATTTCCATGTTATTTGTGAAACATTTCTGGCGTTTTAGTTCGGAAGAGTAATTTTGAATTAAGCTAAATTAAAAACAGAACAATATTAAAAAATAGTTAATTATAGCACTAATTAGATGTATTTGTGAACAGGTTGAAGAGGACATCGAAGAAATGCGTGCAGAAGAAAGGGCACAACAAGCGGAGGCCTCGATATCTATGCGGGAATTACTTTGTTCACCAACTCTTCGCGCCCCTTTGCTCATCGGGGTTGTGATGCAACTGTCGCAACAGCTCAGTGGAATTAACGCGGTTAGATTTTAATATTTATTCAAATCATTTAGTTCATGTCTTATAAACTAATATTGTTTTCGTTTCAAACCTTTTACTGAAAGTCATTGAACAAGAAACAAATCATTTTGTTTTCCAACAGGTATTTTATTATTCAACATCGCTTTTCACATCATCTGGATTAACTGAAGAATCAGCTAAATTCGCAACAATGGGTATTGGAGCCATCATGGTCGGTATGACCCTCGTCTCTCTGCCACTCATGGATCGGACTGGACGTCGTACGCTGCACCTATACGGCCTTGGTGGAATGTTTATCTTCTCCATTTTCATTACAATCTCTTTCCTAATAAAGGTGTGTCTAATATATACACGATAACTCTTTTTAATATAATAACTTCTCTCCACGAATCTGCGGCATCTATATGAGCACTACTGCCGTATATTTCTGCTGCCAAGTAGCAATGTATTCATTTTCGCAGGATGCTTTAAAATTAAGAATAAATAATACTGAGCTCTGCATGTATTACGAGAGAAACGTAGGATGGAATAGTAAGTAAACGCACCGTTTGTCTTCAAGTTTACGATGAAAAATGAAACTAATATAGTTACCTAATCCATATAAAATTTAATCTCAAAAGTAAATTTTAATTAAAATAATATTTACTTAACACCAGAACTACCAACCAGTCAAAATGACTGGTTGCACCAATTGCTCTAAACACTTTATCGTTTTACATTTCATTTAATAATTTTAATGAAAGATATTTTGTTTTCTTACAAAATTATTTATCTCACAAACTTTACATTTAATTTTTCGATTTTTTTTATGTTTCCAGTTAGTTTAAATACTTATAGGTATATCAAAAACGTTCTAGTGTTAAACTTTGTTGTCGAAAATGATATTTATAACTGTTATTTACTTGTAGATATTATCTATTATAATTTCAATAATTATGTGCTAGTAGTACGCCTCAATTACCAACTTTTATACATACTTTTGATTTCCATAAAGAAAGAAATTGAAATATATTCTCAAAAAAAAAAGTTATGTAATCTAAATAGATTACATAATTTTTTATAAATACAAAAGCTTTTATTCTTTTTCTCATAACAGTCCAATTTTTCCGTTTAACACTAGATTTAACGACATATTTTTATGGTTTTCTTTACGAGTCCAGTAATTTTATGCATTATTGCATTCTTGTTTTTCCTGTTTTATAATAAAACGTATAGAATGATTTTGCCAGAGGCTACAAAAATTATATAAGGAAGTCAAACGTATACGAAACTTTTTATTTAGATTTGGTCCTTCAAAATGACGGGTCCGGTAAATCTAGTGTTAATTTCGATAGTTAATAAAACTACTCAAATGTAACTAACAAAATAATACTGAACAACGGAAAAAACTGAGCACTGTGTTTATTTGGTTTCATAAGTAGACTTACGAAACCAATAATTCTAGAATAAAATATTTGCTTACGCACGCTTTTTATTGCTCACTTCAATATTTTCACACTACAACGGATAAATCATAACAGTTTACATTTATCCTTCATTATTTCCACTTCATAAATATTAAAATATTATCATTTATAAATCGACTTTTTAATATAAGTAAATTTTATGATCAATTTTTATTTATTTTGCAATGGAAAAACTTCGCGCATATTATTTGTATATCACATGTTAGCAAAATAATTTTGATTATTTATAGCGTGTTAACATATCCTGCATGACAGCTTTTACGTATATTTTTTTGCAAATCACCCTCGTAATGTTTCAAATTTAATTTGCTTCGCTTTGCGCTAGTAACCCCCTCCCCGTTTACGACTTTCCTATTTCCGACACCGGGGACTCTCGGTAGGAATGCTTTATAAGTGCAAAATGGGATAAATTACAAATATAAATGTTGGCCACATCACTCACAAAGCACTCGACACTGTTTTTGTTTATCACACGATGTACGGACGGGATCAACACGATAGTGTCACGAGAAGCTCCGGCGCACGCCTTCAAAACAACGCGTTTTTTGTACACGTAACACTGCTCAAAAGCAGAGTAAGCACTCCTCACTAAAGCATACTTATCCAGTTATAAAAAACAATAAAATGTTTGCAACGCTATGTATACGAATATAGAATACTTATCTACACCTACTGTACCAGCATTACCTAACAAATCGAACCAAGAATTGCGAATATACATTTAAACACAAATCCGTCAGTCGCCTGATGCGCATTTATGTTTGTGATTTATTTCTGTACGGGTCGGCAATAGGAAAGGACATCATTACTACTCCCTGATAGGAGTTTTTCGGCTATGTGCAGGAGATGATAGACTGGATGAGCTATCTGTCTGTGGTGTCTACTCTGAGCTTCGTCGTGTTTTTCGCTGTTGGCCCGGGCTCGATTCCTTGGCTCATCACAGCCGAGCTGTTCTCGCAAGGACCCCGTCCCAGCGCAATGGCGATTGCTGTGTTAGTTAATTGGATGGCCAACTTTGTCGTCGGAATCGGATTTCCAAGCATGAAGGTACATACATATGAACGTCTTCAAATTTATTACCTATGGTTTAATAATTAACGCAAGGTGAGATTGCGTTTAAGAACAGACATATAAATGTAAAAAAAAATAATGTTAATAATCCTGCAATGTACTGCAAAATTAATATTCATTTGAAATTAGGGATAGTAAAAGTATATTTCACAATCCACAATTTCAAATGTATGTATTACACAGTTTCAAACATAATTTACTTTTCTTCACAGGCTTTACTGGAAAATTATACATTTCTACCTTTTAGTGTATTCCTTGCAATATTTTGGATTTTTACTTACAAAAAAGTTCCTGAAACTAAAAATAAAACCTTCGAAGAGATCTTGGCACTGTTCCGGAATTCAAACGGCAGGTAAGAATAACTAAAATACATTTTTCTCTAATTTTATTTCACTATTTTCACCTGATCTTAATATTAGCAAAACACGAACATCGTCTCGAACACATTTTATTTGTATGGCACTCACCCACCGGTAAAGGTCATCGTCATTGGCACGCGAAGCACGACCAACTTGATATAAATGGGTCTCAGATAACCCTTCACAATCTTTAACTTTTTAATTGTCGAAAGTATTTGCAACGAAACAACCAGATTATTGTAGAACTGCAAATAAAATTCAAAATTATAGTATGAGAAATTTGTTTTAAAATCAACTTTTGATACAATTTTTTTCTCACATTACTTTCGATCGCTAGTAGCGACAACAAATAAATTATTAAGTTTACAATCGGTATTTAACTCCGATATATTTAAAAATCCGAGACGACTGTGTAAATGAGACATCTCGCTGAACATGTTACGGGTGCACCCCTGGGGAGGGGTAGCTCGTGATGATGATGGATGGGTGGTATGTTCAGGGACAGTTTCCGCGACAGCCGGCTTTATGGGAGCATGATGAATTGCGTGAACGCGCTAGAGCAGCAACTGCCGCCGCCGCCGCCGCCCGCGCCCCTTGACGAGAAGCACGACTCGCGTAAGTTGCACCACACCCTCCCACCCCTACACCCCATAGCTTACATCTGTTTACATCTTCCGCCTATGCGTCTTTTACACATCCTTTATAGGAACAGTAAACTTGCAATTATCTGGACTAATTTTGAAAAGAACCACCATAGATTTTCGAAAAGTACGAATGAGACAAACTATAATTATTAATCATTAAATATAAAGTGCGTTATTACGCAGATATATATCACATATTTAACATTTTACGATTTTAATGCTTATTGTAATTACAAAAAATAATCCTTTTTTAAGTTAGTTAGCATGTGTGTTTAAGAGATGTACAGTATAAAGTCGTATTTTGGACAAATTTATATTCGAGATATAAAATGATACCGTGTAAATGCTTCAATTTTCGTACAAATAATTTTTGTCACTGAATTCATTCACGGATAATCCGCCAAAAGGATGATACACACAAGGATAATTAAAGGAGTTTACTGCACCATAGCATTTCTTGTTTTATTTTTACTCAACAACAAAAACGGGATGTTGATTACGTAGCCAAAAAACATACTTATTTATATATACTTAATTAAATTCAAATTTTATTACACAAGCATGACGTTTATCTACATTAATCATAAAGCTACAATAAAAACACGTGCTCTCTTTGTGTTATCAAAATAGTCTTTTTGATTCATGTATAAAATTGTCTATATCTACATGGTACTGACACCAAAAAGATCTTAACAAAAATTTGTCAAAGAAACGACTAAAACGATTTTGTCGGAACTCTCGCTTAAAAATACCTAATGATATAAAGGTTAACGCAGATACCTTTTATTTTGAGCTGGAAGTTCAGGCTTGCTGATTCCCTTTTCACCGACACCAAAAGCGATGCGGGAGTGCCGCTGTGTTGAGTAGTGGGTATATCGGTTTACCGGGAGTCCCACATACCTCTTCTGTCCCCCGTCGGGAGGGGATGCGTAATGCATTTTTCCCAGCGATAACAAAAAAAAGTACCTTTTATTTTAGAAAAACATTTAGTTCATTAACTACTTTTTTGAATTCCTATCTATAATGTTCAATATAATCTAATTGGAGATCAAAACAAACATCATTAAACAATTATTTCATATCTGCAGGTTTCCACATCACTTAAAAATTACTAAAGGGTTTTAATGAAATTCATTTTAATAAAGCTGACTATCCCGGATCTTTTTTGGTCTTCAATTACGTATTCTTAAATACATTAACATAACAAAAATTTATAAATCCGTTTACTAAGCAAACAATAACGGGCATCATAGTTACATTATACATTATTTTCGTATACCAATCTCGTCCTTTTCAAAACCTGCACTCCATCTCGTAACAATTTTATTTTTATACATATTTTTTTTCTCAATGTCGTCATGGTATGCTTTTATTATATATTATGTGTTACAATAGATGACAACTGAAATTATCCGTTATATCATTGTTACTACAGAATTATTAATTAATAACGGAACATGTGATGAAATAACACCACATATCCACTTGACATTAGGTGAGATTGTGGTCAAGCACTGACTTATATTGAATAAAATAACAACATAACATGATTTCCAAACTCCCTCAACAGCACTCCAGTGAGTGTACTGATAACAACACCATTTAAGAGGCAGTTTTCATTGTCTACAAATGTTAGATATATACACTCACAAACTAACAATAATAACCTGTTAAAGTAGATTTTTCATTACGAACTAATCCAAAATTGTTAACAGTGCTCCCGTCCGTGTCTGTGAAAAATATTTCTATGATGTAATGATAATTTGATTATGAGTTGCTGTAATGTGAGTCTTATATATACATATAAGGGAAATGGTAAATTAATTAAAAACATTGGAGCGTATATTTAATTAATAGGCGCCTACCTTAATAACAATATATAATAATGCTATCCATAAACCGCCCGCTTCTTTAGGCGTGGAATATAAGATTAAACCCACTCCAATATGAGGTTTAGGTTATGTGTTATATGGATCAGCCAAGCAGTGAATCATCCTGGAGTTTGAATTTTATATGTACGTGTATATGTATAAATTGCACATTAGCTTTTATTTGTATGATGTATGCATAATGGTCGCATATTTCATGCCCTCTGTTCTGCTGCTAGTGTCGGAGGTGTCATCGGGGGCTGGGGGAGAGGCGGGCCGGCCTCCACCGCCGCTGCCGCCGCCGCGATTCCCCACACCCGGCAATGTCTGACAATGGGAGATCGCTGCGCATACGCCTCTAGTCGCACCAATCAAGGCCGCTGCCAACTTCTTGTTTCATGGACTCAAGCATCAGGCCGCGGGTCACGTCACTATCACTACCACACAACAAATGTTCTAAATCGATGTGATTAGGTTAATAACAATATATAATGTTAAGTCACCGCGTAAAGTCTACATAGCTCTTTAGTCAGTCATTTTATGACAATTTATGAAACGCATAGGTATCATGTTAAGTATCAATGGTTTCTTGTACCTATTTTGATTAGGTATTCATGGTATGATATTAAAAAAAATAAGGATTTATTGAACAACCTATAGAATAAAAACATGTTCGAGAAATGGTTTAATCTTTTGGGGACTGTTCCGAAATTGACAGTTAAATGATTCTAGCTTCAGATCCTTCTAAAGTTTGTCGATGAGTATTCGAAGAAAATGATGATTAATAACATTATCTAAAAATAATAGTAGATTTTTATTAAATAATTTAAGAGCGCGTTGACTGCAAGGAACGTTCTCGATCTGCAGAACACCTCAATTGCGAATACGTAACAAAATGTGTAAAATGGGTTCGACTGGTACATCTTGCTTACGTCTATGACAATCATTTGTCCAGGAGATGTATTAAAAATTAAATATACATACATCCTGTGACATCAATACTTAAATTATAGTTGATTTTTATGGATTTTTACTTTGATGTATTAATAATTTATTCCTCATTTGACACTTTCATTATTGATGTATCTATAATCTTAAATAATATCATATCTAATGCGACAATTAAAAATAACTATAATAACAAGATAAAAGATTGTTAAAAATAAATTATTACCATTATTAATAACAACTTTAGTTACAGTTTAATTGCAGTTGGGAATTGATAATGTATTATTATTATTACCGACATTTTAATATGTATTTTTTTTAAAACAGGAAGACGTGAAAACATCGCATTTGATATTATATAGTCGTTAAAATATTGCATTTATTTTTTTTTTTATTTAAGTTGCCTTTAATAAATGTCAAAAAAAACTTCATTGGTATATAACGTAATAAACATACATATTTTTAATTAAAGAAAAAGTATGTAATATATAAATTATACATTTTGTAAAGACTTTTAAGAATGTAAAGCTTTTAAACTATACGCCCCTAGAAAACAAACAAACGTTTCATTATTTATTAGTTAGGGTTCAGTAGATACTACAGGGTCGTACTAAATTTGTTCGTCTGTGCATCTAACAAATGCTCAATTCAATATTAAGATTAGTGGATCCGTAGTACGTCGTTTGTGGAGCAAAAACGGCCTAATTAATGTGTCTGTGAAATCATCGTGGCGTGAACTGGTTACCGTCAACTTTACTTACCTTACTGCCATTAATAATATATATATGCATATATTAATAAAATGTATGGCTTTACTTTAATTATAATATCATAATCAGATAATTTTATTTTTATTCATATTTTTATTACAATATAATAGATTTATATTTTCTAGCGCATTACGTTACATAAACCATTGGATCCGTTATGTTAAGAACATGTGAAGCATTTTAAATTAAATACTAATTTTAGTTGTCGAGCGTGGACATATAACAAATTCTAGTAAAGAGCATGAATATTACACACATATAAAATATACATTTAAATAAACTTCACAGATCGTCATCGACATTTTAATCTCTCGACTAACACATTTTATTATGTGCTCAAAAGTAACATATAAGCAATTTTAGAATAGATATTAAATTGTTTGTTTTACTGAAAATAGGGACACTATTATGAGTGTTTGTTTATTTGTATATAGAATTGGTCACGTCGCGACAATAGATGCACGGACGGACAGATTCGTCTGAGAACAATTTCCGATTCTCTAATAATTAAGACCCTAAATCCTTCTAAAGCACTATCACAGTTAATGCCACGATTATCTGAAACGCGTTTAAGTTTGAACAACACGGAGATTACTCCGATACTTGTACAAAAAAAAAATTGTAAAATTTTATTGGAACTAATAATTGTTATAAAAACTTTAAAAATAAACAAAATGCACTTTCATTTCCGATTTCATCTAATTGTCTACGTTCCAAAGTATATAAGGCCGAACTTTTGCCTTGTGCAAACTAAGCAGTGGGCCCTGAGTGAAGTACTTAGATGCCTTGGTCTACAGAGTCCCTGAACCTTTACCTTTTTGGTGGCCATCTTGAGCTCGTCTTTGATATGGTCACAAAACTTAAAATCGCATGATAAAATATAAACAACGAGAATTCCCATGCTGGAGGAAGCTGTAAGGAGTGAATGTAAAACGTGTACAAATGAAGAAATAGTTATCGTTATAAAAGAATAACAGATGAACTGCTAAACGTAATGTAATTTCTAATATGAACTATTCAGTACAATTAGTCACGAGCAGTGTATTCGTACCGATACGACTTGGCAGCCTTCAAAAAAATAATCCATATGACTAAAAAAAATTCAATTACTTTTCTCGAAGCGCGGTCTTAGCACTATCTTTTTCCCAAAAAATGCAGAAAAAAAGGAAATTGAGGTCGTTATTATTGTACTGATCATTATAGTAAGAATTTCTAAATATATGTATCACAGTGTTTCTATACAGGTTTCGTAAAAGTATATACTGAGTTATTTTTATACAATAAACAATCCCAATTCTAAACTTTTCTGGAGGAATTTTTGGAAAAAAATCTTTCATAAAACCTAAGTGTTGCAGAATCGTTAGTGACCCAACAACTTTTAAACATTATATTGTACATTCAGGGTAATAGTGTATGATCATTAAGAACTAATAAACAAATCATATATTAAAAAGATGCACAATAAGATTTAGATTTAGATCCTAGCTTTCAACAATGGAAATAATAATAGACATTCATATTCCCTCAAATAATTATATCTTGCCAGTCAATGTGATTACATGACCTAAGCACTACCATCTAATAAGATATGTGGAATTTAAATTCCTGGACACAATGTAAGATTCCAAAATTTGACTTGGAAATATTATTCATTAAACCTTGGTGCTATGTATGTGACAGTATTCAAACGCCACATTCAGATATACTTAATAAGACTAAATTATCAAATAAAACAAAGCTATTCATATTGTTTTTAATGAGCTTAAATTGTCAATTAACAATAGGAAATGTCAAAACTAACAAATTTTTCATTATATTATTCATTAATACTATTACAACACTATTTATCTCCATAGTGCAATGCCTAACAGCTTGTCTTTTAATATGGTGGTTCTGGTTAAATTCTGGAACCACATGAGTAGTGGAGTCAGTATACTACTATGATCTTTAATCCAACCTGGCTACCCATAATATCAACCTGCGGTCTTAGAAACATTGCTGCGTTCAGGCAGATACATATAGTCACTAAACATGTGAAATTCAGGCAAGTTTTAGGCTATTGCTGTTGAAAAAAAATTGGAAACTTAATGGATAGAATTTTTATTGTTGTTGAAGTTCTATAACCCACGCTTCAAGTTGCTTTGTAGAGCTGTCAAGTTCAAATGCCCAAATTTCAATTTGAGACACTTGTGCGTCTATCTGGTCAATTTGATGAGAAAATGACTCCAATATACGCTCACCTAAAAATATAAAAAAAAACTTATAATTTTCTCTATGCAACAAATATTAAAATATGCTTTCATTAAATTACAATTAGCACCTACCAAATAACTTTATAACTAGTTTAATTAAAACAATAAATATTTGTTTAAACAATCTAAAAACGTTGTTTTAAAAACTCACGATTTTAAAACTTTTAAAGCGTGTAACAACTGGAAACCAATTATATTTCATTAAAACCAAAAGAAGCGATAAACCAAAGTAGTTTTTATTAAAGATTTTTCAATTGAACTATCATAAGCTAGAAAGCAAAATTTCTTGAGTTCATTGAGGAGGAAGACATTCCTCCAAATGAATAAATTTTTCATTTTTAATTGTGACAAACATTTTAGAGATTAGAGATTTGTGATATATAGTTTTATTCTTTTCTATGGATTATCCTTTAACACGTTGATTGCCAAGTCGCCCATATAGAAGGAAGAAGAAGAAGGACTTCTGTATATATGTGGTACTGTTAAATTATACAGAAAGTATCAAAACTAGTGAATTGTTATAGAAGAAATAGGAAAATGATTTATTATGCAAACTATTTAAAATGTTAAACTTTGAAACGTTCTATACAAAGCGGCTCTCGTCTTGGAATTCAACAGGGACAATAACTTGACATTTTCTTTATATTCCATGGATATTAGATTAATCCATTCCGCGTTTTTTATCTGCATAACACTGTTTGCATACGCGTCTAACCTTTCTTCCGGAATATTTTTTTCGCATTACTATTAATATTGGAAGGTGTTACCCAGTCAGAATTTACGTCGAACGGCGATACCCCTGGCCTGAAGATTTCACAGTTAACGCGCGTGATAGTCAACGTGTTAAATAATCATTTGAGCAATAAAAACTATGATGCATAAAATGCGTTTAATGGAACATTTCAATTTATAAATCGATAATTTTATTAATTCATTTGGTACTTTGTTATAGAAACATGTACACTGACCCTTACACAAATTCGACATTTTTTGGAGCCCAACAGTGGGCATGGGGTATTTATATTTTTCTATTTTACAGTGTGAACATTACAGAATTTTTTTATATTTAAATGATAATTATTTAACTTAGTGCAATATAATATTATTTGCTTACACTCGTTATTGTGCTCATTAATAGTCTTGATAACTTTTAAGGCCAGAATTCGAAGATCTGCATATTTATCTATGACAAGCCGATTCATCTCTTCTAAAAGGACAATGTCTTCCTGGAATACATAATTAATTACTTAAAAAGTAACAAGCATTAATTTGTAATCCCTCTTTTTTTTCTCTTTGGAGACTGAATAAATGAGGAACAAATAGTCACTGATGGTTGTCTACAAGTTCCTTCATGTACTTTGATGAAAATAGTAAGCAAGGAGAATGTAGTTGGCAGCTTTTTTCTGTAATAGTTTAATGATTTCACAATAAAAAACATGAATACAATGAAATATTAGTTTTCTATGAGGTAAATCTTTGTAAAATAGTTGAAATAATCTTTTTATTTTTCTTAGCCCTTTTTGAGCATATTCATGTAGTACTCTGTCCAGTTCGGACATGCTGCTATCTCAATATCATTTTTCCATCTCTTTAGGAGAGATTCTCTAGAACATTTATCTTTGCAAGGCTGAAACTATAAGAATGCTTTGCATCACGAGCTATTTTTGGGTAACTTGATCCACCCATTTTCATTTAAAACTTGCTATGTGATATGTACTCATATATAAATTGTGTAAATAAGCATATTATAATGTGGATGACTAAGTGAAAGATATTAAAATTTGAAAGTTCTTCTTAGTGGCTTTGTTACATTTTCTATTAATGTTTTTCAAATTATAGTTTACAGTAAACAATTGTATTTATAATTTATACAGGGTTAATACAATGGTACTTTTTCTTATCTTGTTGTCCTTTTAATTTATGACGGCAGTAGTTTATTTTTGCACTCTTAGTAGTTTTAGTTATAGTAGTTTGCTTCTTATGGCATATTTAGAACAAAAATATAGTTAAGCAAAGTGGTGCTGCTTGTGGTGACTAGTTTTTCTGCTGATATTGACATTGATGATGTATGGTAAATATTTTTCTCCTACAAATTTCCTTTTTGCCTGATCCTTAATTTTATTTCTATGTGAGTACTAAGAGGCAGTGTGCTGCTGGAAAGTTTATTGCACAGTTTTTTCTTCTCACTTAGAGTACAGGAAATTTTGAAAGGTGAGCAAATCGAGATATGTTCTATATTTGACGTAAAAAAAGTGTGACTTGGTAGCTTACATTGAATAAATGATTTTGATTTTTGAGTTTTGGGCCCAGATTTAGCTTCAAAAGTTAATACCGACCGATTATCATATAAAATGCAAGCTTCAGTATTTGATAGGCGACCACATGTGTATAATTCATTAGTTAGGTTTGGTTGAATTACAATAATATTTAACAGATTATTAGACTTCTTAGTGTTCAAAACAAAACAAAACTCCAATAATGATAGTAGTCCTGCAATATCAATTAATTAACAGAACATGGAGCTAAATTTTAAATGAGCTTTTACTTGTAAAGATGTGCTTATTTCCTCTAAATATATGTGAATATTACTCTAAATGAGAAAATTCAGTATATGTATTCTATGCATTATTCTCGGAGTGGGAAAAAATCACCAAAGGTGTAGTTTGTATATGAAAAAAG
Source organism: Pharmacophagus antenor (assembly GCA_018245475.1). Taxonomy (NCBI): domain Eukaryota; kingdom Metazoa; phylum Arthropoda; class Insecta; order Lepidoptera; family Papilionidae; genus Pharmacophagus; species Pharmacophagus antenor. The sequence continues at coordinate 43,797 of DWQX01000171.1, read as the reverse complement.
TGCAAGAGGTTAAAATATATTTTAATGCACATAGTTACTATACACTCGATTTCAGGCCACATGAATAGTGGAGTCTAAATAGTAGTGAGGTTTTTCTAACCTATCTGGCTAGCTATAACACAATGTCAATCCATTGTCTCAATAACATTACTATGTTCTGGCAGTCATATAAGAAAGAGCCAGAAGTATTCTAGGCAACACGCCTAACCATCCGATACCTAATAGTCATTTTAACATCAGGTGAAATCTAAATCAAGTGTTAGTTCATAACCAACAAATAAATTGGAGAACCATTGTAACAATTAGTTGTTAAGAAGACATATTTATACTAATTATATATATATATTACCTGTCCCGCAATTATCACCCCATGTAAATAATCATTTGTGTGCTTAAACAACTGTGTTGCTAAACGGCTAAGCACAGGGTCATGAGGATCCAATACCTCAAAACTTGAACAACTTGAAAACATGTACAAGTCTGGAAAATACAAAGAAATTTATTACGATTTAAGTCACTGCTAAGTATCATAATAGTAGAAAATTATATTACTGTTTATGTTATATTTATAGTTAAGAACAGTATTGCAATATTTATGCTCATAGAACATTATTGCATTATGCTCTTTATCATGATCCTTAAAAATAATTTAAGAAAATTACCTTTAGTCCTCCCTTCCACAGCCCATTTTTCTACATCCTCTTCAGACATTTTATGCAATAATATTTTTGTAATTACTTTAGATCTGTATTTTCATGCGCTTAGAAATTTTCACCAAGCATTAACAACTTTATAGTCTGATGACAAAAAAGTACTAAGAGTAATGAATGGACAAGAAAAAAAAAGTCTTAATTAAAACACCTATGGCATAACTAGAGATAGGTGGAAAAAAGTAGTATCTTGGATAACTATTCAAGAGATAGGTTTTTGTTATTTGCTTCATACGAGAAAAGCAAAGATCAAAGGCCATACAGTCTGTTGTTGCACAGATACTAGCGTAATTAAATAAACAAAAGCTAGCTGCTGCAAGTCCTTTAGGAAAAAAAAAACACTTAAATTTAATATATTTGCAATTCAATTCTCGACAATTGTTGAAATCTGTGTAAATTACAGTTGATTGTTTTATAGCAAATAATGATAAATTCTCGAAAATACTCCTACGATGGACCAACTTGGGAAAAAAAATATAAAAAAATAGATTTTCTTTATCCATTTGAAACACAGTTCAGGACTATTTAAAGGCACTAGCCCTTTGAATTACCATGCTTACAAAATTCTTTCTTTAATTTAAGTAAGAATTTTTTCTCAAATGTGATAAGAAAATAGTAGACTAATATCAATAATAACCATAATATAATGTGTAGCATTTTTTTTATCGTTTAGCCATTACAATAAAACCTATTTTAATTAAATTAATAATCAAGGGGTTTCATGAGTTAGGCTGAAAATAAATACATTTCTAAAATTTTAAATTTGAATTGGAGAATCATTTGAGATTTTCTTATATTTTGTTCATAATAGGTTTAGATCTCGTGTGATTGAAACATTGGCAAGCAGTTGAAGAAATTGTATTTTCTCATTTAAGTTCTAAAAATGCGTGAGTGTATATCCATACATGGCGGTCAGGCTGGCGTCCAAATAGGAAATGCTTGTTGGGAATTATATTGTTTGGAACATGGAATCCAGCCAGATGGACAAATGCCCTCAGATAAAACGGTTGGTGGCGGTGACGATTCATTTAACACTTTTTTTAGTGAGACAGGTGCTGGGAAACACGTACCCCGAGCTGTTTTCATTGATTTGGAACCTACAGTGGTGGACGAAGTACGCACAGGTACTTATCGTCAATTATTCCACCCCGAACAGCTTATTACTGGTAAAGAAGATGCCGCAAACAACTACGCACGAGGACATTATACTATTGGTAAGGAAATAGTAGACCTTGTTTTGGACAGAGTCAGGAAATTAGCAGACCAGTGTACAGGCTTGCAAGGGTTTCTGATTTTTCATTCCTTTGGAGGTGGTACTGGTTCAGGCTTTGCTTCGCTACTTATGGAAAGACTTTCAGTTGATTACGGTAAAAAATCGAAACTTGAATTTGCTATCTACCCAGCACCGCAAATTTCTACAGCTGTAGTTGAACCCTACAATTCTATTTTGACTACTCACACAACTTTGGAGCACTCGGACGCTGCATTTATGGTAGATAATGAAGCTATTTATGACATCTGCCGCCGTAACTTGGATATTGAAAGACCGACGTACACTAATTTGAATCGTCTCATTGGTCAAATCGTTTCCTCAATTACAGCTTCGCTTAGATTCGACGGAGCTCTTAACGTGGACTTGACAGAGTTTCAAACTAATCTGGTACCTTATCCTCGGATTCATTTTCCGTTGGTAACTTATGCACCTGTAATTTCCGCTGAAAAAGCTTATCATGAACAATTGTCGGTGGCAGAAATCACCAATGCTTGTTTTGAACCAGCCAACCAGATGGTAAAGTGCGACCCGAGGCATGGTAAATACATGGCATGTTGTATGTTGTACCGTGGCGACGTTGTCCCCAAAGATGTAAATGCTGCGATTGGAACCATTAAGACGAAGCGCACAATACAATTTGTAGACTGGTGCCCCACTGGTTTTAAAGTGGGAATCAATTATCAGCCACCAACTGTGGTGCCGGGAGGAGATTTGGCTAAGGTTCAACGTGCAGTATGTATGCTTTCGAATACCACGGCCATTGCAGAGGCTTGGTCTCGACTAAACCATAAATTTGATTTAATGTATGCAAAGCGAGCTTTTGTTCACTGGTACGTAGGCGAAGGAATGGAAGAAGGCGAGTTTTCAGAAGCCCGCGAAGACTTAGCTGCTCTGGAAAAAGACTACGAAGAAGTCGGCATGGATTCTGGCGAAGGAGAAGGCGAAGGTGGCGAAGAATATTGATTTTAAAAATTATAATTTTTAGGTTTATTTTGTTTTTAGGTTTTAGATAATATGAATTTCAAATTATATAAACTATTGGGGTCATTTTTTTCAATAAATTCACAAGTTTTAATCACGGATATTGATTTTTCCACTGGTAGTTTACCAAATTTAAATAGTCAAAATTTTTGATAATTGTTATAGATGTAACTAAATTATCAATTTAAAATATATTTATACGTATGTCAATCAAGTATTCTTCAAATAAACCTAATCTTACTAAAAAATTAACGTTAGGGTACGCGTGATCTTGTTCAGTACATCTAATAAGGCTTAAATCGCATAGATTCGCATTTTATAATATTGTATGAAAAAAGCTATAAACATTTCTTTCATGGATTCTTCTATAGCATTTATATGCCTAGTGCAACACTCGTTCAAGAATGCTTAAAACCTTTAGATTAAAATGCCAATTTTAACGTTGCACATGAAAGTCTGATTTTAGTTTACTAGATTATATTAAATTATTATTATATTAAATCCTAGACTATTCTGGGTTCGTGTTATGGGAGTCTACACTTTGTATATATAGCTTCAAATTGGGTAAGGTCCCCCAAAAGTCCAAATGGTTATACTATTACCATTACCTATTTAGGTTGAAAACCCTAGACGATAGTTTCGTCTCGATAAAACTATTCTATAACGTCTACCTTTCCGACTTTACATGTAAACTTTCATTTCATCACAATCATAACATCACTTTTCGATACCCGGGCCACATTAGCGTTTAGATGGTGATAGAATTCTTTCGAATCCGCTTGGCTTGCTTCCTCCCTTAATGTCAAATGTTTGCTACATACACGTTTTCATACATTTTAAGTGTATTCTTTAACGCTTTATTATACGAAATACTTTTTTGAAAAAGTAAAACTTTCAAAAAAACTACTGAACGGACTCTTGATACTATGAAAGTATGGTACTTATGGAATAAGTTTAGGGTATATTTTAATCCGAAAAAATAAATATTTTAAAATATTAAAAAGCCTGTCTACACATTACATTTGGATTAATTTTATCTTGGAAAAATGAATTTCTATAGAATTAAACTGTTCAATTTAACAAATGACCACAAGATGGCGCTATTTCAAAACTTTCATTAATAACGGTGGTAGATGATTTATTAAAGGATAAAAATGAAACGAATAAAAATAGTATTTACCATTCTCGTCATATGTTCACATCAAATTACACTACGTCACAGGAAATATAGAAAAACCACAACAACGTAAAAGCATAACAAAAGTAAATTAATAATTTATGGTTAATATATCCAACATGCTTCCTTTAGCGTTGTTTGAAGAAATGCGGTTGGTGCCACGAAGACTTCGACAATGTGCCAAGTCTAGTTTCACTCAATTTTGAAGTCAAGCATCTGTAAGACAAATATAATTTTAGGCTCACTAAAATGGCATTAGGTGTAAAGGGTCGAAAAGTAGACGAAACGTAAATGAATGTAGCAATTTTGAAGAATACTATATCTTTGGTTAATGTAAAGTTTACATCAATTGTGGGTTAATAGCACCAATGCAATGGTTGACTTTTTTTTTGTATCGAATGTTATGTTTTTTAAGAATCATATTTTTTTAAGAATCCGGAGGCGTACTCTATGCACTTAGAGAGATATTGTACTATTTATGAAGTGATTAAAAAAAAAAATCTACTTTCACTTTTAATTTCGACTTCTACATACGAATCGGTATCAAGAGGGAGGCCTTTCTGGTTCTAAACATTTTATTTCATATTTTCACTCAATTTTTAATATAACAGACAATTTTTTTAATTAGTTACTAAATAGTAATGATGTCGTATGAAAAAATTACAATTTTTTTTATATTTTCTCAAATTTTAATGCCTGTTATATAACCTGCTACTTTTTATGCGAACATTTTTGTATATAAATACTTAATATAAACGGTCACCAACCAAAACATAAAAAGTTAAAATTCTATAATAACTGAAGTGAGTGTTATGACTGTAAAAACTGAAAAAAAATTTTGCGATTCTAACATTTAACGAAAAACTTAAACTTGAACTTTTACTAAACTTGAACTCATATTTATATTTTTAAAGGTGATATGTACAATCACTTTTAATCGTTATAATTCAATTACAGTCAGTTCACAACACGCCCTCCTCTGGGAAGAAAAGGCAAGAAACTCAAAGGAGTTTGTCTTTTTTTTTGTGATTGGACATAATAATTACTAATACGGACTATCATTTAAAAAGAGCAATTTATTTCCAAACGTGTTCATCCTCTACATAATCCTCTAGACAATATTATGCGTTTTGCATACAATGCGTTTTAGAAAACATTCCAATTTATTAATGGATAAATTAGTTACATCGTTTAGCAATTTTTTATAGAATCTTATACAGTGTCCCTTAAATATGTTCGCGACTTTATGAACACTAATAGCAGGCATAGCGATTTTGTTTCCATTTCATTAAATAAAGACATTCATGTGGTGACATGTGTTCAAGTGGTTTCATAACGTTGAAATCATTGGCTATCGATCGTTTTTCTTTCCTCAAGAACTAATTTTAAAATCCTTCACCGTTAACAGGTCAATCAACCGCCATTCGCAATTTATGGGTTACTTGATCGAGGAACCGTATTCACAATAATTTAATTCTATTGTAAAACTTTAATAAGTCGTCAATATTTATGATCATTTTCAAAAGTAGGCCAAAATTTTAACTATGAGCGATAATTTAAAATTGTAATACCTCTGTGCCCATTTTAACCCTTCAAACAATATATAGGAGATGTTCATAGTCATTCTTGTAATAATCATTAGGAAAACTATAAAATTGGCTGCAAAAAAACAGAGGAGGACGACGAAATCTCTCAAAGCGTGTACAAGGCAATGTTTATGTCTGAGGGAACCGCGAAATGGGCAATACCTTGAAAGAAAATTAAATATAAATTAGAATATTTCAGTTCTTACAAAACAGCTTTAGAACTTGTTTAATGTAAAAAAGTTATATAATAAAATAGTAAAAACTCTCTCAATTTTAAACTTGCGAAGATTAAGACAATTGCACAAAGATTAAGAATTCTTAACGGTGAGCTGAACCCTCATACAGGCATCATATAAGACACAAACACTATAAGCCAAAGCCTCTACGCAAATAACAAAATAACCCCTAAATCGATTAATAATTACATATATTTCCCATATATTATTGTGTCAAATATTACCTTATATTAAATGTAGCGCAAATTTCATAAAAACGTTCTAGCATTTGTATAAAAAAATTATGTCTGACAAATGTCACAGATTTGATGTTTTGAATAATATTTGATTCTAACGATTCTTGGTCAGCTAGAATTCCAGTCCATTTGTTATCGTTTTTGGTCATGGATAGATTAGTATTTATAATCTTACAGTTACATTCTCTAGGCCGAAAACTTGAATAATTACTGGGCATTGTGCCCTATAAGTAAAGATATTTATTAATGTATTTATTGCAGAACTATTTCTTTGCATATTTTTTATTTGAATGAGAAATGACTTGACGAAAGATTTTGTTTTATTGTAGTGACGTAATTAAGATTTACTCTTTATTATTATCAGTTATTCTCTATGGTTTTATTGTAATCTATGTGATGTAAGTATATGACAAATATCTGTAAGGAGCTATTAATACCTATAGAATTACTCCCTACTTGTATTACACGACATAGCTAACATGTTGTTTCATTTAACATAAACTTTTAAAAATATTTTTAAATTATAATTTCGCTGTTTAGACTTTTGTAATATTCTTTATGTAATTCCAAAATAAATTATTAATTATCCTGTTGTTTCCTTATACATTTTATAGTAATCACTGTAATTGCCTTAGCAATGTCAAGTTGAATAATTTTTTGTTGTGTATATTAACACTATCAACCGCCAGCCGATTGATAGTATTTAGTCGTCGGTGCTTACCCATTTATAGCTCATTATTCTGCCTTTTCTAGCTGTAGTTTTGGCTGGCAAGCTTTTCGCACAATTAAGAGGTTCATAACTCTTCTCGTTCAACCTTAAATAAAATCTATGATGTAAAGAGAATATATATATAAAATAATAATACACAACCGAATGGGTGGTTACTTTTTCTGTTTTTGTATTAATAATTCTGCTACAGGTAAAAAAATCAGGAACTTTTGGCGTTAACGACATAAATTCGGAAAGTAAAAACAAGTGTCATTTCATTTTCCAAAAATCGCGGGATTGTGATTATTATATCTTCGGAAGTGATATATTTTAAGTGGTTTGTACTGTTTTCTTTAATAAATAAATAAAGAACTATAATCTTTATTAATAAAACACAAAATGTTCTTATTGTATTTTCTTCATTAAATAAACGTCTAATTGCAGTCTGTGGCTCACAATTATTTTAAACACAGATTAGCCATTTTATACTAGTATTAGTCTATGTGATTAACCATAGAGAGTTTCCAATAACTATAGAATAATTTATATTAAATAATGTATAATTATCATACTAATAATGTCAAATATTACGTAAAACTTAAAAATTTCTATAAAAATTAATAATTTTGGACGAAAATGTAAAGGTAGCAAGAATAAAAAATTTAAATTCGAAAATGGGCACACATTGATCCATTCAATAGAAAACATGGCCCATATTTTGCAAAACATAAAATAAAGCCAGCGTATGTGTAATTTAATATTTCAGGATGCGTTCACAGAAAGCACTTTCAGCAAAAGAACAACAAATGTCTCTTATTTATAAGGTTATTTCCAAAAAAAGCGTGAACAACTTTACTGTTAATTACAATTCACAGATTGTTTATAATTCACAGCTTCAAATTTATCAATGCTACGTAAGTGGAAATTCAAAAGCTCTTGATCGTCTCAGCGCTTCGGATTCATTACTTAAAGATATAAAGCAAGTTCTTAAAAAACACAATAAAAGATATAAAACTGAAATTGAATGCATGATTGTAGATCCAACATTTAAAACGAATTATCGCAACAAATTAAAGCGTTTTGTCATAAGTAATTCTAAAAGAAACAGAGACAATAATACGAGAAATCTTCAGAAAGTTGATAATAAAAAACAAATTAAACTTTCACGGCTAGTGCAGCCAAATAAAGAGTTAAATACAGTTTACCAACCTCTAATATCTTTACTAGATAGAAACTCCGTTGGAAAATTAAACTTAGTGCTATCTAAAAAACTAATAACAACCTTAGATAATAACAACATCTTATTAACGACTGAAATAGCAGGCTTATTAACATATTTATGCCGTCATTCCAATAATGATGAATTTAAAAGAACTGATAATGTTAACCGAACACATGTACCTGTTATTACAGAATCGGACAAAAATATAGAATCTTCTGGGACAGAACATATAAATAAAGTAGAAGATAACAAAATTTCGAAAAAATATGCGAAAATTGATGAAAATATAAATTGTGTTAATGACCCACTTCTATTAAATATAGTTAAAAAAAAAAAGCAGGGTCGTAAAATTTTTCGCACACGAATAATTTCACGAAAACTAAAACTAAAAAAAACACGTGCAAGTGGAAACGTGCGTAAAACATCACGCCAAAAAGGGACAAATACTTACATAAATAAGAAACTTAAATCTGTTCCTTGTACCACCACCAAAAAAAAACTATCCGGAAGAAAATGTAAAAGCACTAATACTACAATACCAGAAAATGATTACAAATTCCCGGACCAACCTTTATGTGAAAATTGTATGGTATTAGAAAACCTTAACGATTGTATTCCATTAAAAACAAATTTTAAAAACAAAGAACAATATAAATATTTAAGGAATAATAATACAAGATTACAAAAGGTCAAATCGAAAAGAAATTTTGTTAAGAATATTATAAAGAAATTTAATTTGCCTAAGATGCATCAAAAAATTAGAAATTCAGGGTTTATATATTTCCCATTACGAAAGAAATTTAAATCAAATACAGAAAATTGTAACCAAAATCTTTTATACAATTGTCCACCAAATTCTAACAGAAATGAAATAATTTTTAGTTCTGCGAAAGAAACTGTAATTCCCATAAATAATACTAATCCAATTATTTCGAGCAGTGCAAAAGTGCAAACCGATGAAAACGAATTAGACTGTATTTGCACAAAAGAAGACAAAAAGCAGACGAAAATAAAAAGAAAAAAATTATTACCTAGAAATTTCGCAAGTAATACAAATATACATAAGAAATGTGAACTTAACAAAGATTTTTTAAAAAAGTTAAAACACTACTGTAAAATTTTTAAATTGGAATCAAAACGTAATTTAGTTAATGCAAAAATTTCGACATCCCCGTCGGACTCTGTTGAACAAGATCGTCAACAAGACAAATACATATTTATTAACAAAAACAAAGGTATTAAACTGACCATTGGAAGAGTAGCAGAAGATATAAAACGCTCAAAGCTTGCAACTCCACTTGATTTTAATCACTTGAATGATGAAATAGATCTAACTGACAACATCAGATATCAATCTGCTTGTTATACCCCGCATTTGCCCATAACGGCTAAATTAGAATATCTTCCTAGCTCAACTACTTTAACTAAATCAACAACAAGACATTGTTTTACAAAAAATTTCGTCATAGATAACTCTTCGATCTTTTATAATTCTCCAAAATATGGCGACGATATAATACCTTTCAATCGCATAGTAAATTGGAAATACATGTTAAGGTAATTTAGTTAAAATGAGCTTACTAGGTTTTATTTTAAAAAATACTTTAAATCTTGAACGTTTTTCAGTGGTACTCAAATGTATTGTTGTCAACCTCATTACGAATTTAAATATAGAAAGAATGGATGCTACTTCCAAGAAAATGGTAAGAAAATAAACAATTGAAAACTTTTATTACCATTGCACAGATCAAAATAATATTTACGTAAAAGTAATTTCTGTGCTTACGCGTTTCCTTAAATGTTGTGTGTCGCACAGAGACGAAGATAAATTTAAGAATTAATGATAAAATGCAAGAATATTTTCAAAATAAAATACCTTGGCATAAAAACCTATGAAACTTTTTTAATAAAGTAAAATTTATATTTTGACCTGCAACGCACTACGAATGACAGACTATTAAATAGAGTTCAGTGAATATAATATACGGTACTAACGAATTACAAAATTTTTTTTACCTTAAGTAAAAACGTTTTAAGACTTTCAAATATCCATCGGCGGATATCTATGAAGCTAACAATATTTCATAAATTTGTGCAAATCCTGCCCCAGCAATGTTTTACATAAGGTCCAACCATATGTATGTGTTTACCATGTCTAAATACATATAATATTAATTTACAAAATACTTTGTAAATTTTGTAACAAAATATTCTTATATTACAGTTTGCTGCCAATCAAAGTATATTCAAACAAATCTATCAGATGCAATAATAAGCCATAAAAATAGAATTAAAAAAAAAACATATTTTGAGTGGTTGAACTTTCAAGAACAGATGTATTTAATCGAAAGTTCACATAATTTTCTATGGACATATACTTTGGCGAATAATAACATTCAGAGAGAAAGAAAATGCTCAATACTTACAGAACCTAAGTTTTGCTGGTACTTATTGAATTATTGTGACGGTTAGTTATAATTTTATTGTTTCTCTTATATACTACTCAAAACAAAATAAGGGCCACTAGTTTATTTACATTTAAGTGCACTTTAGTAAACCAAAAGTAACTGATAAGTAGCTTTATATTGATATTACAAACTCTTTGGTGTTTGACCTCTTATATGCTGGTGTTCGTGTTCCTAATTTGAAAAGTATTGGCCATCATTTTAAGAAAAAAATAATTGAATGTAATCTTAGGTTTTTCTTCGATTGTCTTCTTAACTTAACGGTTATTTTAGGAAAAAAGTTTCACCTTTTCAATTTTAATTGATTCAGTTGTTACCTCGCGTTAATCATGCCACCAGTACGAAGGCACATAGATACAATTACAGCAACCATAGCCATAACTATGATTCAAGAAAGACTTTCTTAGCGTTACGGCAGTGTTGCCAGAATACCCGGTTCAGTTAAAGTTCGTATAACAACGGCGCACGAGGATCGGTACGTCCAACTAAGTACTCGTCGTGATCGTGCAGTAACGGCTCGTATGTTACAACACCATCTACGGCTGACAACGGGTACCCGTGTCAGTGATCAAACTATACGTAATCAATTGCACGAAGACCAGCAAATGTCAAGACGAGTTATTCGAATTCCTCTGACCAGAGTTCAACGTGCAAACCGTATAATATTCTTCCTCCAATATTTGAACTGGGAGATTAATCAGTGGGGCAAGGTGCTTTTTACTGACAAGTACAAAGCAAATTTTTTTAATGTTGATCGGCGTGTCTAGGGTGTGGAGGCGACGCGGTGAGCGACTTTCGGAGTCCTGCATCCACGAAGTTGACCGTAGATGAAAACGTGAGGATTTTAATCCAGAGTATGCATGCGTGCACGAATAAGTTTTTGTAAGGTAGGAGGACATACTCGTTTCCAGCATGCCACCGCTGCGGGAATTGCCCCGAGGATACGGCGCAGCACACACTCGAGGTGTGCCCAGCGTGGGCGGAACAGCGCCGTGACCGGGGCAATGGAGGCCGAGGACTTGACGCTGCCGCACATTATTCTGTCCATTTTGCGGAACAAATCGGCCTGGGACGTCGCCGTCGCCTTTTGCGAGGCGGTCATGTCTGCAAAGGAGGAGGCCGTAAGGGAGAGGGAAGCAACATCCTCGCTCCGCTCCCGCAGGCGCCGCGCTGGGTGCCATCGTAGGTGCGCCCGAGACAAAATCAGGCCGCCTTGAGAATAGCCCGTAGCGCGGATCCAATCCGCGCTTAACGGCTAAGGGGGGGTTGCACGGTTCGTGTTCCCCGTGCCGCCCGCTCCCCGGATGTGTTTGGAAAAGCACGGTGTCAGTAGGCTGTCTGAGCCTCAATAGACGAAGGGCCCGCAGTCGCGGGCCCGCCTGTCGGGGAAGTAGGTGGGAGTGGGAGAGTGATCCCCCACCCCAACACCAAGCTGTCATGGAACATCCGAGGACAGGCGAGTCCCACATACCACGATGTTGTCAAAACGGCGGGGATGTGTAAATGCATTTCCCTCGGTCATACATAAAAAGGACATACTCGTTACTAAAAAGAAGAAACAAGTGACAAGAACAGTATTTTGTCTTTTTCCGGTGATTTCTTTTGTTCATGTTTTTCCTTAAAAATGACCAATTTCATTATGAACTTTAAAAAACAATTTATGATTATTATTTTAAACAATTGTTAGCCTATATTATAACATATAACATTATTTTGAAATTACATAATTTAAACAATATAATGTCTTTATTGTTTTTATGGTACAGCAAAAAATTTTAGTGGCCCTTATGTTGTTTTGAGTAGTATATATATTTTATAGGGCGACTAAACGTAACTACCATTTATAATCGGACGTATAGACACACGGAGGGCATTCATCCCTTTGCTATCGATATTCCGCGGATATGGACAAAGCAATATGCGTCATCCTTATTGATGCGAATAGCGATGGATTGTCACTGTTTCCGTCCAGATATGACTTGGAGCTTTTCAAGAGAACAATAAATAGAGTTCTTCTAGATTATTGTGATTACCACAACAAACTGCATCTCCACTTACCATCAAGTAGGATCGGGGTCAGGCACTAATCTAGATAATATAAAAAAAAACTATCGTGACTTTCACCTGAATGTAAGTGACACTACCCTTGACTGGGAAGCCTATACAGAAAGTTTTCACTACATTATCTATACATTGTGATTGTTGCTTTAATATGTAAGAGAAGTCTAGTTCCCCCTATAATTTTACAAAACAGCGCGTAAAATACATGATTATCTAAAATTTAAACAGAATCAAACTTTCCATCTTTTACTTCATAGGTTGCAAGTATAATTCTTCAAAAAATATAATTTTCGAAGACGCTCCCGAATATGACAGGATTTATCCTCTTTTACATCCACAATCTAAACATACGTGCTGCATTTCAGATTCTTGTGGTAAGACATTAGTTTTATGATATAAATGTCAATATTTTTTTATGGTTTGCTCATTCGCTTATACAAAAAATATTTAATTAACAGATACAAGCTATATGCCCAATTATGAATCATGTGATATATGTTCTGAAGTTGTTCCAAAATGCACAGCTTGTACAAGTAGTGAAATACAATGGAGAGAAATGGCTAATAAAAAAAAATATAGAAGAAAATTGGGAAAGTATGTTCTTCAAAAAATTTTACAAAGTATAATTATGAAATAAATAATAGATTTCTTATATAGCATGCGGTAACTACAATACAGAATTAGAATTTTTTTGTGCCCTATTTACGTTATAAATAGTTTACCACAGGTTATAACAAATATTGTATTTGTCAAAACTATATTTACAGCTACACGTGAAGTTTTTCATACATTTTGTTTCATGAGATCCTCATCACGCGGGATGTCAGTATATAGCCTATATTTACTACTATTTCAAAAATTGTGTATAGGTCAGAAAAAATAAAGGTCATTTTCTGATAAAGTTCCTTTCTAAGAAAGTATATTTTAGTTTTATTTAAATTCTTATCTGCCAGTGAGTCTTTGAATTTGGTTAGTTTCGGAGATTATCTTCTACATAAAAATTTTTAAATACTAAACATCCACATTAATGAAAAAAAAAACTTATTTTAATATTATAGACACACCATTATTGTGCGGACTTATTGTATTATTAATTGTAATATAATGGAATTTAGTCTCAAACCTGCTAAGGTATATACAAAAAAAAACAATTCGGTTTATGTTACTATCTTGCAGGCTATTATGACAATTTACCACACCATTGATTGAAACAGACACATTTTTTTATAAAACCATCATTAATTAATAATGTATTTTTGCTTTACGTACAGGAATTCTATAATGGAAACAAAATATGACAATAACGTCACAACAAATGAATCGATATTACCAAGCGATAATAAAACAAGTTTAAAAAGAAAACATGTCGCGATTTGGTCTAAGCTAAATCAAAAATTTACTAAGAAAAGTAACAAATCAGAAAAGTATGTATGTAACCTAAAGTTATTAGTTAAATTTAGTATTAATTCGTTTGCCGCTTCCATTATCATAGACTAAAGAAGACAAAGAAAATTCTGAATACGATGTGTATTTATTTCGGTAACTATTTCCTTCGCATTTCTATAGTCCTGCCTAAATTATAATTAGTAATATCTAGATAAATTAGCGGGAAGGATAATCTTAATTTTTCTGTAGATATGTAGAAGATAATATAATTGGAGAACAAAAATGTATTATCCATTTATAATACCCTCATCATATACAACAAATTAATAATCCGTTGTCTCCTTTATTCCCTGTTTAAGGCCACAAACTGAACTCTTTCTTGGGGTAAGAAGTAATGAAGAGCATGAGCCGTGTAAAGACCAAGAAAAGGAATTAACGTTTAGCGACTTTGAAAAAATGAGTGAAAGGCAATTACGAAATATAATATCACAGTTATCCAAAGCCATATCTCCTTGCAAGGGAGATGAGTCTAATTCCGACGATACAGGCGTTGAACCGTCATGTTCGGAAGAAAGTAACTTAAATTGTAGAAGGCAGGGAATAAAACTTTTTATTCAACCAAATGACTTGTATTCTAATAAAAAACTGTTACGTTTTTTTTATAACAAAAAAAAAAGTAAATCCAAATGTTCCTGATGTGTTCGATAGTTAATAAAGTATTATGAAATAGTCTAAGTTTCAATGTTTTCATTTCAATGATTTGAAACAAAAATGTATTATCAAATACCATATCAAATACTTTCTCCTAACTCCTAGTCCTGCTTTCACCCATTTACAGTATAATCTATGACTTCAATGTACAAAAATAATTAACGAGTTTTAAATTGTTTCTGTAAAAACAAAATAATGTTTTTTATCTCAACTCCATCATAGTATAACATAGTAAGGTCATTAAGAAGCATTAAAAAAGTAAACAGTTTTAACATATGCCATTTGTACAAGCATAATTCAGCGTAAAAAATTTTAGCTAAAAGAATGTGGTAAAGCAGATCAATTTATTTAATTAAATTTTTTTTGAAAAACAAAAAGAAAAGAAAATGCAATGCCATTTGAATATGAGAACCTTTTGTTTATCGTTAGTTAAAACAGAAATTTTATAACGTCATACAAAGCTCTGTCATGGCCGCTTGCGATTGATTCGTTTCTGATTTTATTATATGAAAATATTTTTTTCAGAAATATAAAATATTTTCAATTAAAACATACACTATTTTTAACATAACGTCTTTAATATTTCCAACGCAGTTCAAGTTTCCTTGGATTTTAAAGAAAATTTTTAGAAAATTATTTTATATTAACTTTTACTTTCAACATTTGTACGATATACTTATTATAAATCCATATGAAGTTATATTGTAATTTAATTAATGTTATTGAAAAATACAATAACACATTTAAAGATTATATAAATGCTTTTATGAAGAAAAATATTGCTTTTTTTTTAATAAATAACCTTTTGTCACTCATAGTAGTTAACAAAAAGTGACTATCATTTACATTGGTTTTT
The DNA here is from genome assembly GCA_018245475.1 of Pharmacophagus antenor. Classification (NCBI taxonomy): domain Eukaryota; kingdom Metazoa; phylum Arthropoda; class Insecta; order Lepidoptera; family Papilionidae; genus Pharmacophagus; species Pharmacophagus antenor. Next base: position 28,188 of record DWQX01000171.1, on the reverse strand, counting down.
AGTAAAACTAGTGATTATAGTTAACTGTTTCTTCTTTCTCTGTAATTATAAAGATATAGAAATAATGATGCAATAAGAAAAATAACTTTTTTTCTACATTCAAATAATGATTTTATTCGTTACTTACTTATTATAGACAACACAAGTCATAAAGTTGTGACATTCCTATCCTTCAGTTTTTCTTTTTTTTATATTCTTATCTACATGTAAAAAAATAATACAATTTTTTGTGTCGATTTAACACGTATTTTATAATAAAATGTGTAAAGAATCAGTCAGTATAATACTTTATTTATGTTAGATGTCCGTCTCTTTCGTTTGCACTGACTTTGACATTTAATTAAAAAGAGACAACCATTTTTCGCGCAAACTATTACAGATAAAGCTTTTTAAAATTATTTACTGGCAATGTTTCCAATATAATCTAAAGTTATTTTTTGAATGTAAACATACAGATATGGGTTAATAATTAATTTTTTTACGGTATCCCCATCATTGTCATATTAAAGAAAGCTCTCTGCTAGGCTGAAAAATCAATTTACAATCCGTAATTTACACAAACTGTTTTGTTTTTGAATTTCGTTGGTCGTTTTAGCCGGTAAGTAATAGAAAGATAAAAACATTTGTATTTCAAACGCATATGGTGTTAGATTTTGTAGTTTTATTCTATTATGAATTAAATATGGCACGTGTCGTTGTCGGTAACGCGTTCATTTGTATTATGTTATGAATTTATTAAATAACATGTAAATTAAATACACTGTTATCGTCAACTTTCTTTTTAAATTTCTTAACGCTTCCCATAGCTAGTTATTTAACTTATCGACGTCAATTGATGAGAAAAGATTTTTCATATGAATTTGAAATAAAGCGTCATTCTACAATAACATTCACTAATTGAAAGAAATAGTTCAAATACTAATTATTTATTTATTAAACTATTTGTTACTATTAACGTCAAAGTAAAAAAAGTAATTGTTAATATTATCATTATTACAAATGTATTACATCATCGGTATTTGGAAAACTCGTGCTGTGTATTTATCATTTAAATTTATGTCTGTCAAGAAAATACTAACATATCTATTCTACTTTCTGATTGGGTTTTAGCTGGCCTCTTTCGTTTCAAATAATGATTTTCTTCCACTACAGACATTTCATTAATTATTTTTGTCTAAATGTCAGCATTCTGATGATAGTTCTAGAGATTGTTGTGAAGGTACAGAACATTATTTAACTAAAAAAGTATTGCACAGTTTTGCAACTTGTTTATTTTTTTTTTATAATAGCCCTTTCACATTGTTGCTCATATGATTGTCTGTTTTCTTTACTACATTTAGTGGTATAGTCTAAATAATATGATGTGTAATTGTAATTAATTCTTATAAATTGTATCACAATTTTTTTTAATACAAAGTGAACTCTTGTACAAACACTACACTGTTATTACTGGATTAAATCTGTCGGTCACAATAAAAATTGTTTAAGTGTCATTTTTCCTAATGTAAAGAGTACTACAAATACACCTGACTTAATAGTTCTAACATTTTCTACAATTTAAGCATTCGCTCATCACTGATACCTAAGTTCTGAATGGATCTAACTTAAGTATTATAAAGGAAAATGAAAACACTCTTCTTGGAAAAAATGCAATTTATAATAGTGCCACTCTTCTTTTCTATGTAAATTACCATTAATGTTAGGTTAGCGGGAGGAACACATAATTATTACAATAAATAAATTGCCAACATATAACACTAATGGATACATCTTTACTTATGGTTTTTGTACTTAGCCCTTAAGCTAAGTTTATGTAATTAACTTTCTCTTAATGCAATCGTGAAGTAGTATTAACTCAATTAGCAAGAACCTTAGTTTTAACTAAACTTGCATCACATATTTTTATATATATATTTATTTTGCATCTTGATCATTAATGATTTTTGAGACTAGTTGTAGGTTAATCTTTATTATGAAATTTGCATTTACTCTTTAAGACATGCATGCACATATATAATTTACTCATTGCAAATTATTATTTAGGATAAAATCATGTCAAGTAATGGTAGCCGTAAACGTGCTGCGCCAGCTCCTGGTCGACCTACCAAGATTAGAAAACCACGCAAGCAATTATCTGAGGATGAAGAAAGCAATGAATCACCTCTTTCTGATCAGGCTCAAAATTCACCAAGATCTCCTTCCCCTGTAGTTGATGAATCTATGGCAAAATTACCAGAGGTAAGCAAATAATTTCAAACAAGTTCATATTAGTAGATGTTTTAGACTAGAAATTACATATTACACCATATTTTCTTATGTCTTTTAAATCTTAACTCATTGCGGACGAGAGGCGATTCTCAGTCGCCACGATGTTTCGTGCAGCAGAACGAGTGGCGTGTGCTAGGCGTACCTTTTGTAAGAATATAGTTATAAAATCCTTCTCCAAGTCATAAAGATGCATAGATAAATAAAGTATTGAAATGTAATGTCTTTAGGGTCGTTTATAAGTTAGGTTAATTTATTACATTATATAAATCGCACAACACAAAAGTCGTCTTCCGCAAAGAGTTAATCTCTCTTTTATTAAATCTTAATGAAATTTGTCCTTATAACATTGAAAAATGTTGTCAATTATTACATAACAAACACCATATGAAAGAGTCTAAATGAATATAAATAATTGGTATATAATCAATAATATTTTAAGACTTTTTTATAAAATAGATTATGCAATTTTTTTAATAGAGTATTATTTTGCCATGAGAAGTAAAAACCCAATAAATGTTTATTACTACTTGATTATGTAATTTAACTCAATGAATACTGTGGGCGCCTATAGGTGCTATACCAAGGTATAGGTCTGCTTTCCGATACTTATTTTTAGATACTAATTAGGCTCTAAATAACAAATGACATACAATATGTTTGTATTAAAATCTGCCATAGACAAAGAGCTAAAAATGAATTTATATGATAATGAAAGTGATATTTGTGTTTTTTAAAGCGAGTTGTAAGTAGTTTAAGGCGAGTTGTATATTTACATTTCCATTCTCAAAAGTGGGAAACATTTTTTACATCACTAAACACATGTAGTTGATTTGATTAACTGTTTTAAATAATGAAAATAACTCATGTAATAAAATTGTTATAGTTCTTCATATTTATTGAATGTAATTTTGTATTATTTATATTGTTTCAGGAACTATTACAGACATTTTACAAATCACCTGGTGTCTTAATGATTGCTGGACTTGTTTCCTGGGATTTAGTTGCTAAAAGGGACAACAACCCATCTAAACGCACACACCCTAATCTCTACACCTTCCATAAGTTCACTGATTGCAAAGTAATTTATTGCTCATTTAAATTTTCTGCTATGCAATAAAAGTTCCCCACATTGTTGTATTTTATTATTTAAATCTATCATTAATTTTATTATTGAAATTATTTGTGGAAAAGCTTGTAGTATAAAGTCAGTCCACCATTTTTTTTTAAATTACATTCTGAATGTGAAGTTAAAGGTATATATGATGTAAAGGCTTTGAAATTTTCAGTACATATTTTATGGATTATTAAAATTTAACTAAATAAGTGTACTGCAATGCAATTATCATTTCTTTTTTGTGGAATTTTTGTATTTTTTTTAACATTGTTCTTATTTTTCATTAAGAATATGGCCTGAAAATGGTTACAGATATGGATATAAAATTAATTTACAGTACCGGCTGATAGTAAGTGGATGCAGTGCCGGCCATTCAATATTAATCTCGGAAGAAGGCGAACCCTACGCCTTTGGTATATACTTTACTTGAATATTTTCTTCATTTTATATACTAACATACATAATAAATGATAAATTGTTGTTACAGGACGAAACAATTGCGGTCAACTTGGTTTTGGTGACACAGTAACACGTAATGTACCTGAAGTTGTACCTACCTTAAAAGGAATGAACATCATCCATGCTGCTGTTGGCCGAAATCATTCACTCTTTGTCACAGGCATGTATATGTGTCTGTTCTAAATTGAAAACAATATTCATGTCATAAATTAGATGACATGCAGTCCTCTTAAAAAAAAATTTAGAATGTATACCATATATTTAGTTGTTTTAATTTAATGGTACAGACATTTATAATAGTTTTTATTTTCAGATACTGGTGCAGTTTACGCTTGCGGTGATAACAAAAGTGGACAATGCGGTGTTGGTAATACCAAACTACAAATTTTAATACCAACTCGAGTACGACACTTGTAAGTACTTTTTTTTGTTAATAATAAATTTTTATTAAAAAATTAAATACTGAACACAAATTTTTCATTATCGATTATAATGTGATGGTACTCTCGTGGTTTCTTGTTCTTCTATACTAAGTGCTTAATATGTGATGGTGAGCCAAATTTTCATACATATCCATAACAGTTTGTTAATAGAAGTAAACATATCATAGGTGTTTTAATATTAAAAGCAAAAATGTTATATAACATATATTTTATTTTTGCTTAAACACGCTATTTGCATCTTTTTTTGGGAAATTTTAAACCTAAAACACATACTGTAGAAATGAGAATATTAAAAGTTATATATGTATCACTTAATAGTTTTTGATTTTACTTATTGGTTTGTAATTTTAAGACAATAATAAGTTAGACTCATAAAAAATATATTTAATATATTACAAATAATGGAACAAAATAGGAAAGAAAAATATTACTCAAACTTAATTAACATAAGTTACTAATTTTGGCTCTATCCTAAACAATAATCGAATTAAAATAATATTTTTTACAATTTTTTAATATTTCAAGTAAACTTAATTTTCTATAGTACTCTTTTCAGAACAATTTTTGTGAAATCCTGATAAAAATATTTTGCATTATTATTTTGTTAAGTTCGTATAACCGCCTTTGGGCGATTGGCTGGAACCTTCATTTTAGTTTTAAAGTATACTTTCAGTAACCACTTAATTGTAGAAAAAAAATTGATCACCTAACTACTAATAAGTCTATAACCATATTTATTGTTATTTAATTTTATAGTCTGCTTCTTTAATCCATACTAAATGAGACCTTACTGTAATAGCATATACTTTAATTTACTTTTTACGGTTTTCACTACAACTACTTTTATAAAAAAAAATCTCTTACAGCGGTGCACCTATAGTAAAGGTTGGTTGTGGCGCTGAATTCTCAATGATATTAGATTGCAACGGCGCTCTTCACTCATTTGGATTGCCAGAATTTGGACAACTAGGTAATCATCACCCGTTTTCCATATTTGTATATAATATTATTATAATATAATTTGCTAAAGATAAAGATAAGATTGTAGTATAAATATAGTTATATGCATTGCTACTTTATTTGATTTAATTAATTAAAAGAACTTAATCTGATGACCCCCAAGACTAGAATGTTTTTACATAATTTTTTTCGTTAAAGCATATTATAGAACTATTAATAATTTTTTTTTTTTTGCTTTACAGGGCACAATACCGATGGCAAATATTTCGTAACATCTACAAAGCTATCGTATCGTTTTGAAACTGTGCCCAAGCATATTGCATTGTTCTTTGAAAAATCCAAAGATGGACATGTTACACTTGTTAAGAACGTTGACATCGTCGACTTCTCCTGCGGGAACAACCATACGGTACAAACATTTATAAACGTTTTTAAGGCCCACATTTATTATTTAAGTTAACAATTAGATGACTTAGCCACAAGTTACTGTTGCTCATTATTATAAAATATTGTATAAGTTTTATACTCACCTTTTGATACACTCATATTTAAATTTACTACTAAAGCTGAAAATAGCCGATTTTAAATCATATGGAAATGAAAATAAAACTGTCAACATTTTAAAGTGGTTTGGTAAAGCATGAGGATGTTGTAATCTGTGTTTTTTTGGAGGCTTAAAACCATTAATGGTTGTATCAACCCCAACATATCTTAATATATAAAAGATACACTTTACTTTTTTGTGTGATTTGTGCTTCTCAAACCAACATACACATATTGAATATATTTTTTATTTATGTCATATTAAACTATAATTTTTGTCAATGACTTATTCACAACATATCCTAAATAAATTAATGATCTCCATCTGTGAGAGATTTTTAGAACTAACTAACCTGTTGTCGTGTTATGAAGATTTAATTTACAGTACCAAATATTGAGGTCAATAATAAGGAAACTATACTGTCCTTTAGTTGGACCAAATTGAGTTAGTGTTTTCAGTTTATCTCGAACATACATCGTGACACGAGATTCGAGATTTATATATATGTATATAAATATTAATAAAACTAGCTGTCTAGTGCGGTGTTATGCATTCTTATATACATACATATGTACATATATACATATATATCTATGGATATACATAATCCATCAGCCATCATTAGTAAAAAAAAATTGTTATCTTGATTAAAATACTATAATATGAAATCTGTTATTGTTGCTGGTTCTAATGAAGTATTACATGATGGTTTAAAAAAATCAAATATAACACAATGTCATTTGTTCATTTATATGATAAACGGAAGATGACGATGGACATAAAAATTAGATGATTCTTTTTCAAATTAAGATCAAAATAAGATTATCTTATATAACAGGAGTTTCAATTCCAATCCTACCAGCATTAACACTTAGTTCTTAACCTTTTAAATAATCCTAACATCCATCTACAAGGTAGGGCATTATTTCGAAGATTTTCCCCTCGAAACCAAAAAAAAAGTTATTGTTTTTGCATCCTAGGTCGCAATAGACTCAAAGAAGCGCGCGTATAGCTGGGGCTTTGGCGGCTTTGGGCGGCTGGGACACGCGGAGCAGAAGGACGAGAGCGTGCCGCGTCTCATAAAGTACTTCGACACGCAGGCGCGCGGCGTCCGTTCGGTACACTGCGGGGCCACCTACAGCTTAGCGGTCAACGAACACGGCAAGTGCAATGCAACCACAACTAGATAGGAATAGTTTGAAAAGTTTAAAAGTCTAAAGTATTTTGTGCGAGCATTTAATCTACTAGGATCAGAATGACCGTCCATCATTGGCCACCATGTAGATATTTCCTGCTTTTTATCGACAATGGGCAAACACGACCTCAACTTTCCTTGATGTTAGTGAGAACTAGGCCGTAGGTTGTGAATCATACTCCTCAAAAATTTGTTTGGCTCTCATATGTATTACAGCCATAAAACAGTAATTCTGTTACATGACAAATTGACATTGAGAATGATTCGAAGATCCAACACCATCCAAACTCCACTTCTCATGTGACCCGTGAACGGAACCTTAGGCTCCCATTGTCACAAGTCATGTGGTGAACCATTGCATTTCAGCTACAAATATTTGCTCAAATGTGTCATTTGGAATCCAATCTCTGTCTTAAATATTAAATCAAAGAGAAGACGTAATTGTTGTATGGGTTTAAAGATGTGCGTATTGTTTTGTTTGTAATAGAGGTATAAACGAGTTTTTCTAAAATGCTGCTAAACGTCTAACTGATCGAGACTTAAGAACTTAGTAATATTTTAATTCTGATAGGTATGACTGCCTGAAAAGCAATGTCATGGCGGTGCATTAACATTGAGAGGGGTAGCTGGGCAATTAACAAAACTATTTGCAGTCCTTTATGCGGTTACAGAGCAAGCATATTAGAAATGCATAGTAAAAATGTTGTTTGCATAGAATGAGACAGTGACTTATTAAGATTTACTTAATTTAAATGTTTTATTTTCAACAATATTTGTGATCGCTTCATTTCTTAATATTTTCACATACTCTTTTCTCTTTACGTAAAATAGGTGTACTATTCATGTTTGGACAGACCAAGCGTACTGGAGAAGCTAATATGTATCCAAAACCAGTACAAGATCTCGCAGGTATGATGTGTTTGATATTGTTTGTCATATTTTTAATTTTTAACTACTGTACTGTTACTTTACAATTAACAATAAGGAATGATAGAATGCAATATAAATTGGATTAGTTACAAAGTCATATAGGACAGGGTAACAAAAAATCCAATGTGGTCGAAGTACTGCTAGGTTGTTAACATGTCCTGACCCTCATTATAAATAAGATAAAACAATAATGTGAAATAACATGAATAAATTGTGTTTGGTATAATAAAAAAAAACAATTATTTGTTTTGAAATTCAAATCTTTAACTTTAAATAAACGAATATCACGTTAAGTAATAAAAATCACCAGAGAACATGAAATCGTTTAGTTTATAATACTCGTTGTTTTGTGATTACCCATACCCAATAAATAGTAATGTTGATGCTCTGCAAATTTTATGGATGTGTGTATTCTGATGTACCTACATGTTTGTTTATTACAAATGTATATTTGCAGGTTGGAATATACGAAGTGTAGGCACCAGTAACACATCAATAGTGATTGCCGCCGATGACTCGCTCATAGCATGGGGAGTATCGCCAACTTATGGGGAACTGGTAAGTTCAAAAATGCTAAAATTTGTGTGTCGCTGTTACAAATATTACATTTGTGGTTAAATTGCTCATGATCTAATTTATCCAGGGAACTGGAGACATCAATAAATCTACAGCACGGCCCAAAGAAGTGGCCAGAATGGAGGGACTGAATATAACACAAGTGGCAATGGGATTCTCACATACCCTACTTTTGTGCGATAACACGACGGACGAAGTGAAACAGAAACTGGCATCTATGCCCACTTTCATACCTTAAATTTAATTTCTTTTTCCAAACCTTTTTCTATTTTAATTAGTTTTTAAGTGATTATACTTAAATTACTTGTTGTCAGTTTGTAATTCAATGGTTCTAAATACATAAGCAATTACTTCTTACAACACCGTTGCCTCACACGAATTATAAAGTGACGCCTATATTGTTGTCGACTTAAATAAAACTTTGCAACTTTGTAAAAATAATAATCATCAATCCGTCGTACACTAAGTTTTTATACTGTTTAATATTCTTTATGAATTATAAAAACCAGATGATTTTTTCGCCACTTACAATAATTTTCCAATTAATATGACCAATTATTAAAAGGGCATTCCAACATAAATATATGTAATAATTAATATAGACTAAAATATTATTCGCTTAATGTATCTATAGTATACATATAATTAGCCTATTTTTAATTCAAAAGAACTCTGAGCCATGCAGCAACAAATCCATATATTGAATTATTTTTAGTTGTTAATACTTAAGCACAAAGTTAAAAATTATAACATGTAAAATAAGTATAAATAGAAGGACAATTTTATAAAAAGGTATTACTGTAAGGCTGGATTAGATTTGAAGTATTAAAACTTAAATTTAATTTCTATGCTATCAAGATATTTGAACTATTGGTGGTATTATAATTATAAATACAATAGGTAAGATAATCTCGAATATTATTGATCTCTCTGAATCATTTATAAGCATTAATCATAATTGGTTGGTTATAAGCATTTTCATAATTAATTTAATTTAAGATAAGCTAATTCCAGTATTTACCATGTTAAGTATAATCGATAAAATTACTTTTAAGGTTGGTCCCATGTTGTCGTAATTAAAGATGTGTTTATGACTGATACGAATTATAATAATAACCTTCGGTTTTTTCAAATCCAGTAGCAATGCTGGACTTTGGAATTAAAAAAAATTATACCAAAATTTATTGTGTACTGTTTACATATTATTAATACTTTACCGACGGGCCGTCGATTATTCAACGTTTCCTCCCCAGCGCTTACCGACCGGTCGTCGATTAATCGACTTTTGATAACAAGTAGTAAAAAAAAGTAAGCAGAACAGGTTTCGCTTGTAAATATTGCAACGTTCCACTACACAAAGGCGATTATTGATATTTCGAGCAGTATCATAATTTAAAAAAAAAATTAAACAATTGTAATATAAAAAAAAAAGTGATATGGGTTATGGTATACTTTATGTAAATACTAAACTACGTATGGTTGTAATAGATTAGATAAATATTGTTTAGCAGTAATATCATTTAAATAAGACATTTTATTAAATATTGCAAACCGGTGTCTCGGACGATCTGTGTTCAAAGGGCCGGTCAGTAAAGTGTTAATATATGGAATCTGTAATCTTGCTGCTGATATTTCTCATATCATAAAATTTAACTAAAATCCAGGAAATTAGGTTAATATTATCTAGACTAAGAATGAAAATAGATTGAAAATGACTTAACACCTAATATTCGAATTAGCATAACCTAGATATCACTTGGTTTGTGTGACAAACTTAGAATTATTTAGAACTAAGTTGTGAATAAATATTTAATTCATAAACCTTTACTGTAGTGTAAGTAAAAGTATCCCTCTGCTAACTTCCATTCAATTTATACAACTTTTTTATATTTACTTTTACATAAGGGACCTACTTATTTTTCTTGTAATACATATATGCTAAGGTTATTAGTTATTAGGCCTATCAAAAACATTTTTGATATTCTACCTGTTATTGTACTTAATGTTTATGATAACTAAAGATGTAAATTAGTAACAATTGAAATGATATACCATATTTCATATGCAAGAGTCAAACTTATTGTTTAAGAACCATTATTAAGGATTTATTTGAAACAATTAACCCAACATCTCAATCCTGCATGTAAAAAATAATGACATGTTATGATTTTCCTTGCCAATGATTTTTGATTAAATAAATTGAACGAATTCATTGATTTTTAATTAAATTAATTGTAAATTGAATGAATGGGTTTTTTAAAAGGCCATTTTGTTACTATTAACTTCAAGAACAATGTATCATTATAAGTCATTGAAGCAGATTGAAAATACTTTAGGACAATGCCAGCATTGAAAATTTGATTAAATAATATTGAATTAATAATGATTATTCAGATTATATATTAATATGATATATGAAAATGGTTGAGATTTTTTGACAGAAGTGGGTAGACAAACAACAATACATTAATTGAGCTCCATTGATTATTTTTTAAATAGTAATTAAATTTTGAGTTTTTATTGTGTGTTTAGTGTTTAAAAAGCTACTTACCTGCTACAGTATCACATCAAGTATTTGCAAGAGTGTAAATTAGCACCAACATAGTTATTTATAAATTTGGGACTTTGACCCTGTACAAAAATTTAAAATTTTTAAAATGGATATTCTCAGTGAACTTCATAAGATTTAGGAGACCATGCAATGTATGGAGGACAAGTTTGTCACTGACATAGCTAGTTTTGAGGCTTGAAACACTAATTTAACAGGAGTTGATCAGTCCACAGTTAACCCAGATCTTGCTACGTTGACTGCAGACTATAAATGTTTCAAATTGTATATATAGGACACAACAAAGCTTCTTAAATCTCAAGTAGATCTTCTAATAAGGGCTACGGATGATTTGGAAACTAAATCTCGCCTTAAGATCTTACTTTATCATGGAATCGCAGAAACAGAAAATTAATCCTTTTATGAAGTGGTCACCAAAATAGTTACACAGAAACTTGATTTAGAGAGTTTTAAACATAATAAAATATCTTTCTGCAATCGACTATGATTACTCAATAACAAATCTATGGCACTTCGTCCAGTTCTAATTCGGTACAAGAACAATGAAGCTCGCTCAAAGATCTGGCGACTTAAGTCAAACTTCAAAGGAACATCTTCATTTAAAGGAACACTGTCTGAGTTTTTGGCTAAGAACAGGCACAGAATATTTATTGAGGCTCGTAAAAAAATTGAAATGCGACACTGTTGGACACAAGATGGAAGTGTAGTCGTGTTACTACCAGGAGGTACGCGCAAGAGGGTTGATACTCTATGCATCTTAGCACAGATTGTAAAGGAAAACCCAAGTATCTTGCGCAAAAACTCCAACGATCTTCCAATTCAGCCTAGCATTACGCATAGTAGGGAATCCAGAACACGTAAACAAAAGGATCAAATCATGGGAAAGATTAAAAAGTAATGGATTGATCTTAATTACATAATACTATCAGATTATACATATAATATTAACATATTCATTGTAATTAATGGTTTTCACATATTTATTTTCTTTTATTTGTTTGATTTGTTGTTTTTGTTTTCGTTTGTGTTATCATTTTTCATTTTTCTTGTGTATAGCCTTTGTTTACATTTTACTAATGTCATTTTGAAGCTTGACACATGATTGTTGGTAACGTTCCGTTGCAGATAGTTCAATAATACCTGCATAACTAGCAGGTGAGTAGCTAAACAAAGATTTTATTTTATTTTATTTCATGTTCTGTGTATTTTTAATAATTTTTTTGTGATTCTTTTATTATTATTAATTTTATTACTTTATCTATATTATACCTATATATCATACTATATAATTTTATATCTTTCTCTAACAATGAGTGAATCAAGTCTTTCGTCTGCCACCAGTGATAATTATTTTTCATGCTCATCAAGTGACGAATTAGCCAGTAACCTAGATTCATCTTTTCGTCCTCTCTCTTCGCATATCTCTTCTACTTTCCCTAACCTTCATAAAACTTTAAACATAGCCCACATAAATACACAGAGTATTCCTCGCCACTACCCCGATCTGCTTACATCTTTCCAAAACTCTAATGTCCACGCCATCTTAATCTTAGAGTCTTTCCTTAAGCCTTCTTTTGACTCCAATACGTATCCCTTACCAGGGTTTAAACTTATTCGTAATGATCGACTTAACGTAGGAGTTGGTGGTGTTCCCCTCCGACGTGTCATCATGCATCCTCTGGCAGGGTCGTGGTCGTATCCGAAAGGCTTCCCATGACTCTGCCCGGCTCATCCGATGATGCCACCCTCACTCCGTCTTCGTCTTCCGATTCGTCGGGCGATGAGGACTTGGTGTGGGACGGCGGAGGAGGTAGCGAAGAGGATTAATGGTTTACCGCCACGGGGTTTTTGGTGGGTAGGAGGTGGTGTCGCCATTTATCTCAGGAGTCACATCCCTTACAACATAGTAAGTAAATCTCCCGGTGAATATGATGGCTCAGCTGAGCTTTTATTACTTGAAATTACTGTGAAACATTATCGCATTCTCCTTGGAGTCTTTTACATTCCAAATTGTCACGTTAATTATTTTGAAACTTTCGATAAACTTTTAGAAAACTTTACACCACTATTTGACAACACAATTATTATGGGTGATTTTAACACTGATAAAAGATGACTATCGTTCAAAAAAACTAAAATCAATCCTAACAGAGAAAAATCTTGTTTTACCAGATTTAAAACCAACTCTCCACCCACCCAATTCCATGTCTACGCTCCTGGATTTAATAATTATTTCTTCACCCAACCTGGTAAATAGTCACGGCCAACTTAGTGCTGAATGTTTTTCTTACCACGACCTGATACATCTCTCGTACGATGACGACGACGACGCCAAGATTCAAAAAGCGCACTGTTCTTCAGCGTAATTTTAGTGGGCTGGATCAGTCAAAACTCTGCGAAGACGCTCAAAAAATTAACTAGTCTGAACTAAACCACATTGATGACATAGACGCGAAGGTTGATCAATTTAACACCTTAATAATACAACTTTTTGATAAGCACGCTCCTCATTGACCAATTCGAATTAAAAATTTACCAGCACCATGGCTGACGGATTTAATTAAAACATTTATGGCCAAACGTGATTACGCCAAGATACGCTTTTAAAAAAAACAACAAACAATAATAGTCTTGTATAATGAACTACGTAACCGATGTAATAGAATGTGCAGAGACGCTAAGCGACAACACATTCACACGAAAATTGAAAACACAAATAATAACTCTACACTCTGGCATTTCGTAAAATCGTTGGGCGTTGGCAAAACTCAAACAGCATTTCCAATTAATTGCGACATAAATGCTGTAAATAAACATTTCGTATATATGTTCATGAGCAATTCTGTAAATATCTATCACAAAACAGTCTTCTTAATCCTTATCAATCTGGGTTTATAAAAAACGTACGGCACAGCTAGTGCACTTGTTAAAATCACTGACGATATTAGGGAGAACATACACAAGCAACACGTAACTGTTGTTGTGTTATTGGATTTCAGTAACGCTTTCAATATTATTGATTTTGATATTCTACTTGCAATTCTTAATACGCTTAACGTATCACCGGAAACTATAGCTTGGTTTCAATCATACCTTGCGGGACGATAGCAATGTGTTCTGACTGTGTATAGTTGTTCCGATTGGAGTCCAATACTTGCTGGTGTCCCTCAGGAGGCCGTCTTATCTCCTTTACTTCCTCTTTGCTCATTACTATCCTAGCTAGCAATCTTACTTCACACTATCATCTTTAAGCCGATGACTTGCAACTATATACAGGAACTCGTCCGATCGAGTTCAATGGTGCAATTGATTTATTAAATGCCAACCTGAGTACTATCTCTGAATGGTCTAAATCTTTTGGATTAGTTCTCAACCCGAATAAATCGCAGGCTATTATTTTTGGAACCTCTAAAATGCTAGCTCAATTAGATATGCATAATGCACCGTGTATTAAATATAACAACACAGTTATTCCTTTTGTTAACGTGGTGAAAAATTTGGGAATCCTGATGGATAATAAGCTATCGTGGGCTCCACATATCTCTGCCGTTAATAAAAAAATGTTTGGAGCGTAGTTTCTTGCTAAAGAGCTCAGTCGAATTTCGAGGTTAGAATTTTTATTTGCCAACCCAATATTTCTACGTTTTAGGTCTTGTATTGACTGCTTACAGTGATCTATCTATTTCTTATTATCTCGTCCATTTTATCATTGGTATTCAAGCGTTTGCATACATTCTTTCATATCTTTATGTATCGCTTTTTCCATCTCTCTTGACATCTCATTAAGAAGTTGTTTAACGTTTATTTGCCCCCAAGATGATGGACCCGGTTCCTCTTCTTCCTTCTCGTCGGGTACGAAACATGAACTTCTCTTTGCAGATGAATTGGAACATTCTTGACACGTCCAACCTAGGTTTTCAGCAGCGCGAAGGGCAGCAAGTTGCTTGTTGGTTAGGCCCGTACATATAGTGTTACTGTGAACAGTTTTTTCATATTTGTTGCACTCCAATCCAGGATTCGTTTTTGTTTTATTTCTGTTACATTTATCACATTTATTCATTATTACTTTTTTTTTGACTGTATTTCGTCGAAAAAGTGAACTAGCCAATTAATACGTGTTACTTCCGCGGCATATAATTTTGTACTTACGGCATATACTTTCTGTTGTTACAGTAAAAAAAAGTTAAATTTTTGCGCTTAAATTCTTTCATAGTATGGTATCTATAAAAACAATCTCCCACATGCATCCTTGGTTTATTTGTACAGGTATCGCAATAATGAGTAACATGTCTTTCACCTTCAAATCAACAAAATTGTCACTACCAAGTTCAATATCTCATTCACTCTCACTACTTTCAAAATCCTCAAAGTTCATTTTTATTATTTATGGGAAACCAATATTTTTAATAACAGTTTTATACACAAAGTAAAGAAAACTGCGTCACTTATTGCAGAAAAATATTTCAAAAAAATGTGCGGGTTATTACCCGTTCAATTTATACAAATTAGGGGATTCCCTAATTTGTATAAATTGCCCCTGATTGAATAATATGGGATGAATCCCCAAAAAATGTTTATTTCTTATTTATATCACTGCATAGATGTCAGTGGATTTGTGGTTAGATTTAGTATGTCACCGTATAAGTGTCAGTAGAGTGCAAAAGGTTAATGCTTTTACGCACAATTTTGTACATAAGGTAGACTTAATGCTAGATGTCGTCATCTATAAGTCTGCCTAAGGATTGAGCAGAGATGAATGAATTTGGGTCTGCAAAAAAACTAGGAAAGAGAAAGAAATTAAAAAATAAGTAATAATATGAGAGAAAGAAAGATAACAAATTATTAAAAGAAATATTTTTTTTAACTGAATACGATTAATCAATTTTAATAAATGTGCACATAATGTATACATGCAGATGTGCATACATAAGGAAAAATAAAATGTCGATGCATAAAATTCGGAAGACAGTTATAAGTGAAGTGAAGAAAAAATATTTTAGTATGAAATGATTCATTATATTAAAAATAGTAGCAAAGCATTTGTTTAAAAAACGGTTTAGTCGCAACTTCTTATACCCTCACTGACAGTTTGCTTCAGTGTGTAAACGAAAGACGAAAAGGAATTTTAGAGGAAATTTCTTAGCAGAAAGATATATGAAGATTGGAAGTGATAAGATATTGAAGGACTTACTCGTTGGACTTTCCATGCTGCTGCTGCTGCTGGATTCGGTGAAGTTTGCGCTGTTAGTCTTATTGGCGACTATTACAACTTCATCGAAACTAGCTCGCGAATCTGGTGATCCGCGAGCTATCCTCCACATTACCCTGGCCAGAGAGCTGGCTTATCCTAACTGTCAAGTGGCGAGGGCTACGTAATAGTCGAAGACGAGGCCGGGCCGCGACTCCGACTATCGTTCGCCTGTGACGCAAACGTGGGGGCGAGAGGAGCCCTTCATTCGGTGTAAGCTAGTGTACGCGAGGTGCGAGTTTATATCACGGGTGACGATCGTAGTGTGTTTGTGGCTGGTATTGTAGATGCATGTGGTGTTGTGCATCGAGTTATTAGTTTGCGTATTTTCTCTGTCTGAACCGACCCTTGCATCGAGACTAACTAGTGTGTTTCTTGGACGCATTCGGGTGAATCGCGGATTTTAAAGCGGCACGTAGTCGACTGTCTGTTGGATTAGTTTATTGGGGTGGTTCATACCCGCCTCGAAATGTCTTAGAGCGCAGAAATTGATGAATTGTCGAATCGTGGGAAGGCGAAGGTCACTGTGCAGGTGGACTTACCGTAATATTAATGTTAACATTTCAAGTAGTCAGGGGCAAACAGATTGTGTAAAATTATAAAAAAAACAAGCTACAACATCTGTGGTGCTCAGTGAAAAGTTACCTAGTTAAGCCAAGAGCAATAAAAAGAAATGTGGTTATACTTGCGTAAGCCAAAAATGAATGCAGTTTTATTTTGTCACCTGAAGGTTTTTGAAAAGTATCAAAATTAGTTACAAAAATAACGAAAACAGGAATTTCGTTTTCATCATCATTCAATGACAAAGAGATTGGAAAATTTTTAGATTACCCAATAAATATTCAAATTGACTTTTAATTTTTACAATATTTTGTCTTCATTGGTAACTAAATTTTATTGTAACAAGTTTTTTTTAAACATTTATTGTAAAGTTGCACACAGTTTTATTAAGAAAAATATTTTTACATGTGTTTCAGAAAACCAACATTTTTTAACCATTTTTAGCGATTTTCTTTAAAAATTGGCCACATTTTTATTGTTCCAGCAACAAACAGGATAGACTCAATGGTAACACTGATTAACCGATCAATACCTACTATGTTGTCTATACTTGAATCACTTTGTTAGCAGTTAATGAAACAGTAATAGTACTAATCTATGGGTTATTGCGGGGAAACCATGCAAAGGTATGTCATCTTTTTATTAATTTGCATATAAAATTCAAAACTATCTGTTTTTTATACATGCATCATATGCGTAATTAATAAGATGATTAAGATTTTTTTGAGATTTATGCCGAAGAATATACATTCAACAATCTATCTTTCAAGAAGACGCTGATTGTTTCAATAATTTCTTGCCTCAATGGACGCGTAAAACATGTTAGAATTTTTGATAAATTTCCTAAAATTAGAATGCTTAAATTGTTTATGGTTTTAATTTAAAGCTTTAAAATATACAATTGTAAAGCAATATCTGTAAATAGTATATAGTAAACAACTAAAGGGTCTGTTGGACGTCAGTATGTAAGCTATGATTAAATCGATGTTCAAAATCTGTTCTTTTCCTTTTGGAAAATTAATTTTGGCTTTACGTTCATAGGCCTAAACTAAAATATTGTGTAAATAATTCAAAACTAGGTACTCGTGCTACCTTTTAAACAATTCAAAACTATAATATTTGGCGAAAACAATAAAAAAAATGCTATTGCTCCGCAAGCTCTTGCCATGTACCAAATTCTTGCAAAACAAAATGGAATCCATGTTTTATGCCATTTGCGAAAAAAAGCTATCGCTTCTTTTTGTTTTATTCTCGTGTGAATTAAAGCTGGTTGCAATTTTTAACAAAAAAATCCCTTTTATAATTGTAGCAATAAATTTATAAATGTAGATAAATCTTACCTTTACTTGAAAAAATGACTTCAATTAATTTTGTACAGCTTACCATTATGGAGAATATAATTTCATTACTTTTCTAAACAATAAATGGGAATTACTTAAAAGGCCCTATTTGTTTATATATATAAAGTATGATAATTGTAACATCATTAGTATGTTTAAATTATATTTACATTTTTAGCAAATCTTGTGGACAATCATTCAAAATTTATCAGCACCCATAAAAAAACTTTACAGATAAGTAGGTTTTGGAATTATGCAGTTACTTTTTTGTTAACTTGAATTTAATACCTATTACTTTACATTCTTTCAAGTTACTATATATCTGTATATATATACATAAGTATGTATTTATATATATGTGTGTGTGTGTGTGTATGCTATGCATATACAATAAGTTTATTTTTGTTTAATGAAATAAGATATGTTTTTCACAGAAAAGTTCAAGCTCAGCGTAAATTTGCTCAAGGTGCTCTAACTTTCCATAACAATACAAACAGTACCAATACTCCCAGAAGAAACAGACGGCAACGTAATGTAAAAATACTCAATGTATATGTAAGCAGGGCCTCTGCTAAAACTCTTTTGGATATCATCTCCTTTAAAGGTAGCATAACAAATAAGGGTAAATTTTCATTTTGTTTATTAATCATTTGTAGTTAGTGGGATATGAATGTGTTTCTTTTCATTATTTATAAAGTGTGTAAAGTGGCAAAAAACATTTCACTAATTGCATCTTAACACATTATGTCCTGTGTTACATATTTGTGCATTTTCTTGTCCTTCATGAAAATATGTATTGTGATTTTAAAACTCTATTGAACCATATTAGTTGTTTTGTTAGAGTTTATGAAGAATTTCAAGTATAATTGTTTTATTTTTAATTTGTCCCAGTACCAGAAGTTTTCTTTTAAAATAACACTGGGAGATAATGTGTTAATTAGTGCCTAAAAGACTTATAACCCTTTGCGATCTACATCCCTGTAAAATGCTCATTTGCAATACTTATGGATAAGCCAGTATTTCTTCATTTCTTCCTTCAAAACTTTCTGGGAATTTAAACATCACCTATGAGCAAATATTGCTAACCGCAAAGGGCTAATACTATTGATTTTCTGAATCTCATTGTATATTTTTAACCACAATTAACCATTTAATCGGACATCCCGCGATTTCCGCGTGCAGTATGTACTAGTTTAATTTTACGCATCCCGCGATTTCGACATGCTCGCATTTTTTATGTTTATTGACGTTTTTATCTCGCGTATTTTGTTTTAGTAGATTGATATTGTTTCTCAGAATAATAATTTACCAAAATATATCTATGTACTGGTATTTGTTGTCAAAGCGATGTTTCATTGTTGTGATAGAGTTGTTGCCATTAATATAATATAATTATTATTTTATTTTTGAATATTTTTTATTTAATTTTATCACTATATGATAAACTTCTTAAAAAATATCTATTTTCCTATATACAAAAAAAAAGCGCAGTCAGAGGGTTAATGAAAATATTCAGTGTAAAATTCCATACAGGGCTATATTCAGAATAGCATTCTAGAATTTATTTCACCATAGTTTCACCTGCATCTATGTGCAAATATATACATCTACACTGCCGGCAATGCATTTGAGACCACTTGTAGAAACCTTCAAGACATTTAAAATATTTCAAAAGTATTTATAACAATGAAAAAAGCTTTACAAGCTATAGTGTAGTAGTAACGAATATCTATATATATATATATAGTCATTTGTCTATATATCTATATATAGTCATTTGTTTGTCTAATTTTGTTTTCTTATTCTATAAACATTGTTTATGGTTTCAACATATCAACAAGTGCCACACAAGACCGTGGGTTATATGGTGACCAAAATTTAGTACTGTTGAAGCTTCTTCAAATATCTATCTTCTTAAGGCTAAAGTCATAGTTTGTATAGTAAACACTCCTTAAAAATGGGAAAAGTGCGCGAAATTAGCAGTGATTTTACGTTACGAAGGTAAATATCTAAATGAGCCATTGCCTGTCAATTTACGCTGTCGAAGATATGTGTTCATACCTCAACACAAAGAAACTTACAGTAATTAAGATACCACGCACTGGAAGATCGAGAGCTACCACTTTAGTGAGGATCATTTTATTGTAATTACTAGCAAGTGGAATAGATATCTATCATTACCAGAAGTCCATGCTAAATGAACAAATTCTAGTCAAAACCTGTATTATTGTCTACAGTAAAAAGACGATTGAGAGATGCTAAGTTATTTGGCCACATTACCTTTTAAAAACTCAAATAAGACTAAAAAACATAATGAAATATTTATATTAAGATTGGATGGGAGAAGAATTTATAGTACTTTGGATTAAAGAATCAAAGTTTAGAAGTATTTCTTTCTAAAAGAACAGTATTTGATCGCTGTAGAGCCGAAGAAAAAATGCCCGACTGTATAGTGCCAACGCTTAAGCATGATGGTGACTTTGATTTGGGGTCGCTCTCTTAGCCTGCATTAATTTTCCGTTTTGTGTGTACTAAAACCGAAACTTGCCGGCATCCATTTGCCGTTCCTTATATAGTAGTGTTATTGAATTAATTCCTCTTATAGTGCAATCAATTCTGTTATATACGCCTTTTGGAAAACAGTTCTTTTAAAATGAATTTCGTATTTGGAAACTAAAGAAAAGTAAAAATATATATATATAAAAAGAAATCATTACTGAAGCACAATTCAATTGAAACTCAAATGTTTTTTTTTTTTAAATATATTTTGTTTATAAAATATTTTTACAACGTTATCAGAATGTCATGGAAAAGTTCAAGAAAAACTCCATTATCTAATTGCTGGACTGATTCTGATAACGAGAATCAAAATAAAAAAACATATCGCAAAACAAAGCAAAATCTTTAAATATGTAACACTTGAGAAAATTCGAGATTCAACATGCTATCATGCAATTTGCACACTTCGCGGCGTGCTTCCCGGTTCAGTTGCACCACTACGGCGGAATGGGCAGCGGTAACGAAAGTGTTAATGTAATTTAAAATGAAGATTAATGATATTTCTTAAGTTGTCTGATGTATGTGTATTTGTGTATAAATACTTTATTTGTAAATTAAAGATTGCTTTGCATACATATATTATATGTAGTTTTATTCCATATTTATCCTTTTATTAAGGTGGTCTCAAACTTTTGGCCAGCAGTGTATGTAATATGTGAAGCTAAAACTTTGTACCCCTTTTTACCACAACTATGCGAACAGAGGATGAAAGGAGTCTAATTTTTGTATGGGAGCTGGTTTTTCATTCTAATGGTAAATTAACTGGACTGACTATGCTATTTTGTAGTATGGTAAATAATTTTATATCGCAAAAAATAATTTTGGATTCCACTATTTTTTTTTATTGATATGTTTATTTTTTTATTATTGATTTTCAAGTTATTCAAACCGGCTATATTTTTACATTCTGGCTACACTAAGTAGCTAGAATCCGAGATGACAACGAAATATACGCGTACACGACAGTAAGTATTGTTGTTGAGTTCAATGGATTTATGTGTCGTTGACAGACAGCAAAATATATGGCAGCAATTATAAATTATAGCAACAACTAAGATCATATTTGGAAATTTCTTTAATGAATGCACCATTGTTAGGAATGGTTCAAACTTGCTATGACCATAATTACTCTATTTATTAATTAAGAAGTCCACTCTCAATATTGTAGTTATATCCCCACAAAAATGTTAACTTCGAAAATTAATTGCAAATAAAAGTGCGCTTTATAAAATATGGTTCTTGGCTCTAATTATCCGTCGTCGTCTTTATTTAAAAAGTTTTCCTGCTAATTTACCATTAGAATAAAAATCCGCTATTAAACATCATCTTTGACACAGTTAAAGTTTAGTATACAGAGGGAATGCAAAAAATAATATTTTATTATTATAAAGCTTAACACATTAACTTAATAAAATAATTAAGTATAAATTTACATAAATACACATATACATAACAAAAGGCAGGCTCAAACACTTAAGCACACATGTACACAATAAACAACATTACTTAATATTACTTTTTCTCGTTTTGCTCTTTGTGGTTGTGTTAGGGCTTTGTATCAATTATAATTTATATAAATTTTACTGTACATTATTGCTTAAACAGGGTATACCGGGGCTTTTCGGCTTGTATGGTGGTGCAGCCACTGCATGTTTACACAAATACCGTATTACATCGAATATAAGACGCACATTTTCAAGCATTACATTTTTCATTTATTCTGAAGTTAGTTAAATATATTAATTCAGGTTTTTTATATTTCCAGTCGAAAATATTTAGGATGTCTTGTTATTGATATAATACGGTATATTCTCTTTTGTTTATAGTTAAAGTCAATGATGAAACTAAAATATTATTGGTGCATAATGTTATTTGTCTATAATTTTATTGAATGTTAAAAATGATACATTATGATAATGTCATAGTTTATCTATAGATGTTTTTTGCTTTATGTGTTAGTTATTCGTGAAATACAACTAGCTCAATATACATACAACAGCAATCTGACCTTAACCCCGTTAAACCTAAAAATTTAAATGAATTATCATATAGTAGGTCACATACAAGTAGATTTAAAATGACAATTAAGAGACTAGTTGGGGTCAGGAATGATAATGAGTATCACCTCTGTGGTTTATTAAAAACAAACCATCTTACAAGACTATTGTACAAGTAAGCCTTAATTATCAAGACCTTAGGAGAATTGATTCAGAATAGAAGTATGTTGAAACAAACTTCATTCATAACATTGGAACCTATGGATATTGCACTAACCTGCTTCAAGAAATTTAATAAAGTGCATGGGGTATAGAAAAGTCATACTTCACACAGAAAATAATTTAAATGTACAAGTTGAACCCATGACGTTTATCTGTATAGGCCAGTGTCACAGTAAGGAAGTGGATTCACTAACGTCAAGAGCAAACATCTCGGAAAATACACACCTGATTAGCTACCACCCTCAATGTCAATCTGCCGCCATAACAGGATTGCTGTGTTCCTGCAGTCATACATACTCAGAAATATTCTATACGAGAACCCTCAATTTCTATGGCTACACTTTCATATTACATCTGGGGAAATTGAATACAAGTATTAGCCTATTATCAATAAGAAAAGACTTATCGCAAGTTGTAGTCTATTTCCCTAAACTTAGAGAAGACAAACATAAAATTATTTTAGAGAACTTTATGATAAAATAAAATTGTTAGTAAGAATAAATCATTGCGTCATTGGGGAATAAAAGTTGCTAGGAGTTCATATATATTCATATGTGGAGGTACCTGGGAACACAACATGGAAGAATTCCCGCAAATAGGAATGTCAGTTGCATGTATTTTGAAAAAAAACGTACACTATCCCGTTATCTGGAGATCGATGTGGTTCAGGCCGAGAATTTTTCGATTCAAGTGAAA
Source organism: Pharmacophagus antenor (assembly GCA_018245475.1). Classification (NCBI taxonomy): domain Eukaryota; kingdom Metazoa; phylum Arthropoda; class Insecta; order Lepidoptera; family Papilionidae; genus Pharmacophagus; species Pharmacophagus antenor. Next base: position 4,507 of record DWQX01000171.1, on the reverse strand, counting down.
TATAACTTTCGTTACAACCTCCTTGCACAGACTTTTTGACTATGTGCAGTTGGTACAATTCGCCCAACGTTGATTTTGTCAACTGTTGATGGGCTCCAGAACCCACGATCTAAGTTTGTTAAATGGAAATAGAAGAAGCGGTTTTAGGTCTACATGGCCTCTGTAGCTGATACTCGTGTTGCGACTGTATCATTTGTATCCGTTTCCTAGTAAGCAGTTTTATCCTTTTATCAATTATCGGAGGTGATCCTATTTGTGGAAGCAAAAACCGCATCAATTATTAAATGACATTCATAAACAAATGCATATCTGATGGTGACTTATCGCCTGTAGTAAGGTCATATTGTCCGAGAGGATTCTGATCCCGTAATCAGAAACATCCTTCACACTATGGGCGGCCCAAGTTATAGGTAGTATATTTATATTTACATGGAAATATAGAACTGTGTTCGCCAGGTGTACGAGATATTGATATTGAGATTTTATATTTGTTGTGGGACCATCTCTGAAGCATTTGTAGCCAAATTTTACTCGTTTCTTTTCAAAGGATTAAATGTAATATTTTTTGTTGAGATTCATGTCTTTGGGATTTTATCAAATCTTGTGTCTTGTAACGATTGATAATTTGCTAGAATTTTTTAAATCTTGTCAAGTTGACCCTTGGGTTTAGATGTTTTAATCTCAAGGCACTAATTTATACATCCTGTTTAATAAACACTTCTAGCGCCGAAATGCCCGAGATAAATTCTAGACTTGCTATGTTAAATATAACTGTCTTTGAAAGCGATGGAACCTCATAATTTCAGCAAAAAGAACTGTCCAGGACCACCAGACAATAGCTGCGTATGTAAATAAAGGCCTTATCGCTATATATAACCGACTGGTACTTTTGGGCGACTAGTCCGAATTTCTCTCCTTTTGCATTACCTGACGTTGATACAAGTTTCGTTAAGCTTTTAGTATAAGTGCGTCTTCAAGAGTTGGGAGTCTGCAGTGTGTGAATGTAAGATCTTCGTTTTTATTTCTTTTCTTTAATGATTTTAGTAAAGTCATCATATCCTACTGTGAAGAATTTTTCATCTTTTACTAAGTTAATCAGCTCGTCACCCACAATGTTCTACAATAGAGATGAGGGCAGCCTATGCCCTTGCCGTGGTTTTCAGTCAATTCAATGGTTCTTTACTATAGCACTCTGTCAATCCATCCTGCAATTGTGTTGATATCATGATCTTATAGAGCTCGGCGTATGCTGGTGAAGTTAACCTTACGTCTACGAAAGCGACTGGAATTGATTGGTTATGTTGTAGTCCGTATTCGATATGATATTGCAGTGTGAGTATCAGACTCTCTAGATTTTTCTTTGTAATATGTATCTCCAAGATCTTGTGTAATGTGGAGTGTGACATAAATGACTAAATGACCTCGAATGGGTTAGTGTTACCTGGTTTAATAATAAAAACGACTGTCATAGACCGAGCACATACTTGTGAGCCAAGCAACTCCTATACGAAACATAAAGATAGTGCTATTTTCTCCTTGTGCAACACAAGGAGAGAATAGTACTATTTCAGCAGTGTCGACAAAATGCTGTCAATACTGCCGACTTGTATAGACGAAAGCAGGGAATTACCCATCTGATTTTGTCCGAATCAATAACTTTCCGTGCGATGATCCAATAGCATTCCGTTACATGTGTTGTGAGTTTTTCTCAGGTTCAATCAATTCGATTTTTTCCAGCCTGAACTATTACTTTAAATATCCATCGTATTTAAAGTAATAATTCACACATTTCGGAGTCGGTTTCAGTGTAGGTTCTATTGGGTTTTCGATTGTTTGTATTCTTAGAAAACATTCCGCACTTTATTAGCCTGGTTGGTAGTCTCTATGCAGGTATCTGAGTGTTTATAGCATACTTGTTTTCTCGTACGGATTTTCTTGTCGTATTTTTGGATTTCCTCGTATAATATCCAATCTGATGGTTCTCCGGTGTTCTTAGTTTTATTAACCACGTAATTCAGACCGCGCCGCAGTTTTATTTGTTATGGGCTTCATGAATATTATATCCTTTAGGAACTGGATCGCGGATATTAGATCTTACATACCTGTTCCACGTCAGATGGTCGTAATAGAAATCAGATTGTTTACATGGCCATGTATAAGTTCTGTATTACAGTGCTCACTAGAGATGCCAATACTAGGTGCTATGGAGGTCCTCAGCCTTGTAACCACATGTAGGCCGGAACAAAGGGGTCTTTAGGGAAAAGTGGAAAAGTAAGCCGGAAACAGAGAGGAGAGCGTGTAGGTTAAAGAAGAGAGGTAGACTAGGAGGTATACGGGAGTAAATTTAGTCAAGGATGTTACCACTATAATCGATTGCAAGTAAACAGAAACTGTTGTGGTTTTCGGAGACGCGTACATATATCCATTTTAAGACTGGACCTACTGAACAATGATGAAATGGGAAAGATCTGTATGGTGGACAAGATAGGATTTGAGGGTGGTAGAGGTCAGCATAGGTTTCTGTTTTGTTTCAGAGAGACCCAGACGAATAAAGGGCTACAACCACGTGGAGGATAACTCACAGCTTCACCTAAGCGGTGTAAAACGACGATTGCGCTACTCCTTGAGTAATTGGTCACGCCACCGGAGGGGTAAGTAGAATAGTCGCAATATAAGTCGCAGCGCACAGGCCAAAACTGTGCATTAGAAAACATGAAGTGCCTCTGCCCTAGCTTCCGTCACTCAGCGAGCGTTGAATCACTCTCTTTAGTAAACCAACCCTTGTTGTTAGGATCTAAGGGCCCGGAAAAAAATTAAAAAAGGGACTAATGAGCATGTGAAGGGTCCTGGGGCTTACGTGCCGACGACGGAAGATTGACTATTGCCATGTCGATAGGTTGACTTGCTAGTAGTGCTGTCCACTATTCAAATGGCATAACATCTCCTTGATATTATGCTATCTAGATCACAATGAGAAATTCACCCATACATGAAATCTGATTACTTCGTTTGGATATAACCTACCTATAGATATACCACCACTTAAGTTGTAATCAGAAATCATTGGGATACCGAGATGTAATTGTAGTGCCTTATCTTAATTAAAACTAACATTATAAATAATTTAATTAAGACCAATTCATCAACCCAAAATTTCTTGCCGAGCTAATGATATTATAAATTCTTTCACTTAGATATGCTCTTTACAAATCTTAAGGCTTTGTGTGTTAACTTTTCTTCTATTTAATGGTTTAACTTTAGCCTTATGCTCGTAATGTGTACATGTCGGTGATTCTTACTCAGAATTATGTAACTATGAGTCTGCTACAAGGTGGCGTTTTTTCTTCTTTGCTATTAGTAGTTTTTTTTACTCAAGTACTCCAACTTTCATTATTATGAATATGACTAGTACTATTATCGCCATTTTCCATGTGTCTGAGACAATTTGGTAAAGACGGTTATACTTTTTATATTTCAGAACTGGAAGAATTTTTATCTCCAATTGTCCTACTAGAAAGATTGCCTAACAATACAAGTAAATCAGTACAAATGGCGGGGCATCCAATACATAGTTACAGAATGTGCTTAAGATCCCAGGTCAAAAACAGTAGCGTCGCATCAAAATATAAAGAATTTGTTCAAAATTCGATTAAAAGAATTCGAGTGAACAAAAGAAAAACAAAAAACTTTGACGCCAACACTGATGACGATACACCCTTATTATACTTAAAAAAATTGAATAAAAGGGCCAAAGGAAAAAAAGGTAATAATAAATTTATTTTAACAGTTTATCGAGTAGAAAACAAAAAGCAAAAAAAAAATATTTTAATCGCTTTATTGATTCAATAATTCACTATACAAGTCGATAAAAGATAAAAATAATTATAGGTTTCAATCCCGCCCTCTCAAAGCGTCATAGACGCAACGCTCTCGTAGAATCCGATGCAGTGGCTTAGCCACACGTAATATTCCCGCCAATTTTACCTCACACAACCGTGCGGCCTCCTCCAACACTACACTGACACACCAACACTTTCCATGCGCCACACTTGTCGTCAAGTGCAGCGCCACAGAGGCATGCACACCGCTTTCATCACGATACATCCATAGTATCTTTGAGCAGTTGTCGCCACCCAAAGTCAGCGACACAGGCGTAGAACATAGTAGGGACCATGGCCGCTTAGCGTCTTTGCGTAGATCTGCCGCGCATGTCTCATTTCACACTCGTCTTACTCGTTCGTCGTCCGCAAGTCGTTCCGGTTTCTTTTTAAAAAAAACTTTAACACTCAGATTCCGGATCCGCAAGCCGCAAATCCGCTCAAGCTGTGTAATAATAGTCGTCAAAGTACTAACATTATTCGAATCTAGTATGTTTTAAGTAAATTGCTGGAAAATTATAAATCGTCTTATACTTATTATTTAAGCTAATGTTTTAAATTTCATCGATCATAGCAGTTGCGTCGAATGTTTTTCACTATATATATACATATATAGATATATATATATA